>JACSYO010000846.1:0-207500 GCA_016806645.1 Ophiodon elongatus
AAAGATGAGCATGCTGAGCTCCTTTCCTTGGTAAGGCATCTCTAGGATCTGAGCAACAAAAGGTTTCAAATATTACATATACATACATACATACATCTTCTTTTTTTAGTGTATTAAAAAGTTAATTGTTTGATGGACTGACAGACTGTACGAATTGAGCAACAAACTAGTTACCTGGCAGTTGGCTTCCTGGATGTAAGTGAAGGGGAACTCGTATGTCTGGTGCATCATCTTCACTGACTTGTCTTCATTCTGACAAGCAGAAAAATACAGAAAGCTTGAAGAGAAACTTAATATCAAGTGAAACTTTGAAACATCGCTTTGTTGCAATGATGTAAAAGTATACTGCAGGGTGTGGTCAGTACATAGTGACATCATTAGTGGGTGGGGTCAGAGGGGCAACAAACTTGACAATAAGATTTCTGGTTCATTTTCACAGTTTCTGTCTCCTGCTGCTTAAAAATCACTTCATGCACTTCTAGCATTTAGTCCACAAGTTCAAAGCGAGGTCACTTGTTATTACTCAGCGGAAAGTCAACAATCTTCACATTTTTTTACTCTGGTGAACCATTTGTCAATGTTGTACCACTACATGCGTCTAGTGACTCAAACTCTGCTTCATTAAACAACACATTCTCTTCCCTTCACCAAATGGAAGCATCATTTCTACTGGAGCGTAGCTACCTATGATTCACTTGTAGCCATTGGGAAACTCGCCCTCCAAGTCTTGACTAATTTTCAAAAGAAAATTGTCAGACAAATGCTTTTTTTATTAAGTGATCAAATTCCACCATTTTTGCCTTTCCACCATTTCATATGGTCGGGTTTCCTGCCATGGCCTGGATGTTGAATTCTTTTCATTCAACTTTAACTTCTTTCAATGAAGAAGTCAAAATCAACCTCCATTGCCTTCGTGGTATGTGCTATTATGCAATACATTTTTAAAACCCATATTTACTGACTTCTGTCAATGACATGTTTTCCTTGAGCAGTGTTACCTTGTTGAATATAAACTGAACATCCCGTGTGTTACTCTCTTGAAACTGCTTGTTCCATTTGCCTTTGAAGTAGATGGCATTGACCAGCACCAGCCTGGTGAGGCTGTCCACCACACCCTCGGCCAGCAAGTCCTTAATTTTACCTGGAAATCAAAACAGACACAAACGTAAAGCAATGTCACACAAATGAAAGCATGTCTATTGCCATGTTTCCATGTGTGTTAGTGTGTATGACCCACCTTGTGTCTGCTCGTCCACCCATTTGTTGATGTTGAGCCTGGCCGCCTCTGAGCTGGCTTTGAAGTCCACCGACTCCAGCTCTGCGCTGTAGTGCTTCTTGGTTTTTCCTAAATAATCCTGGAATCATCAACGACACATTTACCGAGTCTGATCACCCAAAACAAAATAATCTCTTTGCTTAACTTTAGTGAGTAGTAGTAACAGCCGGAGAAGTACTTCCACGGTTTTACTTGATGGTATGCTGGCGTACTGTCCACCCCCTCGTTCATGGTTCCTTCTTACAAAGCTTAAAGATTCCTATGTGTGCCTCTCATTCACTCCAGCCTCATATGTAAACTACACACATGCTGAAACACACACCTCAACAAACTTGTAGGACTGCTCCCCGTACAGCCTGTTAGCAACACTGAGGGCATACGGAGCATCAGCCTTGTTGAGCTCGCTCAGCAGTTGGGCAAAGCTAACGTGGACATCATCCAGACAATCCTGGGTTTTCAGGCACTGTGGAAAAAGTAGACGAGTGTTACAGAGATGTACTGAGCACGTGGCAGACCAGTCTATTATAAACAGTTTATTAGATCATCTTGCCTATTAAGTGAAAGAATAAAAACAGCCATTGAAAAAGTAGAGGGACCACTTTAACACAGACTGTAGAGAACCCATGGAAATGAAACATCCACATGAAGACGCACGCCATCTCTCTACCACGTTATTTACATGTTTATCTTCAAAAACACATGACCAATCTTATGACTCAGCTGATTTCAGAGCGGTGAGTATCCAAATCAACAAGACCTACACAGTCATTTTGGTAGAAAGTCATCATGACATTTGTTAAATATGGTGTTAACCACATCCAAGAAGGTTGTACACAAGAATAAGAAATATATACAAAAGGAAACAGCTTGATTTGTGTGTACACTATTTTCCTAAGTTTATTTATGAGAGTTAAGTCTAATCACACTGTGGTTTCCAGAGATATAAAAGGATTCCAGGAGGAAGCCATCAATAGAAAAGTCAGGACTACATTCCTGTGCATAATGTAATAATATGTGATGTCGAACTGTTGGACACACACACTAAACTTTCCAAGTCAAATCGCTGATCAAAATAAGTGAGTAAAACTCTTTTTTTTGTTCAGTAAAACACGTCTGTCCCTAGTAAAACCCCCCTCCAGCACTAAGAAATAATAAGATGATGATCGTAGTTACATATTATATTGCAAGAGCCAGTGAATGCACATTCCCACATTGGACTGAATCATTACATTAATGGTTGGCGGGAAGATAAAAGACTAGTTCTGACAAGAAATGTGATGGATTCAGGGTGAAGTCTGGCCCTCCCACATACTCCCACTATACCAGCCCAGAGTTATCTGGGTGTGTCTTTGGTTGAGCAATCAATTGGAAAAAGGTTAATTTTTTTTATTCCTCTGCTGTTGCTTCGGCTGTACAGGCTGCCACTTTTTTCTTCTCGCTGTGTTAACATATTATTCCTTAAGTATATTGTTGGATATTCATAATTATTTTCATGCTGGGTTGACTCTCTGGTGATTTCAGAAGACGCAGCTCATGGTGGTGTTTTGATTGAGTGCATTTCACTGTTTGAAATCTGCATCCTTTTGTCCACTGAATGGACAAACCAACGAGGCTTCACAGAATCACCCTGAATCAGGTGCACCAACCCACAAAGCCATTCATGTTGATATTTTACTTTTCACAAGGTCAGTGTGTGTGTGTGTGTGTGTGTGTGTGTGTGTGTGTGTGTGTGTGTGTGTGTGTGTGTGTACTGTACCTCTGACATCTGCGTGGCTGTGTTGCCTCTGGCCCCACGCATCACCATAGCCAGAGCTGAAGAGATGCTGAAAGGGGAGTAGAAGACATTCGTAGTCTTGTCCTCATCTCCAAACTTTTTGAGCAGAGCCAGAGAGAAGGTGGTGTTGGCCTCGGACAGAGGGGTTGGTGATGCCATGGTGTCTACAAAGAAGGGAGGGCAGACTAGCATTCATGATTGCATTACAAACTTCTAAAATGGTTTTAAAAAGGTTTTTGTCTCTTTAACTAGATATACTAGTAATATTTAACTATGTAAAGTGGTGGTTATTTTCATTCATAATTTAAGATTATTTTGAAATTAGCTGCATCGTTGGTGGTGTCTATGCAAATTTACCAGTAGATTGTAATTATATTTACAAAAAATCATATATTCAAGAAAGTATTTAATATAGGATGTTTTGTCATTATGATTACAAAACAGTAGACATTTAAGAAAGTATTACACTTTTGGATCTGCCAATGGAATAATAACAGCTGAAATGGTGAATGTCGCTCCTGGATAACAAAGAGTAACTACTTATCATGTTACATTTAGTAGCTATATATTACAATTTAGAATAACATATTGTAGCATTTACTATACTTCATTCTTAACGCCACACCATGAGTCAACCAAGTTAAATGCCTGTCATCTATACATCTCTAACACAAGGCCAGTCCTATTTAACCTTACCTGTACAAATGAGTAAACTTACTATTAATACACCAACTATATATATAAACTGTCACAGTTCAGCTTCCTTTCTTCTTCTGCCACTCTGTCTCTCACTCCCTTAATCAGCTCACTCAGTGCACCTGCTGGTCACACCCACCTCGTCAGCTCATCACTCTCACCTGCCCACCCTACTGCACCCATTTCCTACAGTATTTAGGTCACAGCTTCCCACAAAAACACTGTCAGATCCTTCTCCGCATTCATGCCAGACCCTCCAGAAAATACCCTCCGTTTTCAAACCACACTCCTTTTATACAAGCAAAATGTTACATACTGTTGTAATAGAAAGTTTGATTAAGGCAAGTTATTTCTAAGGGTGTGAGGCTTTAATGATATATATCAACTAGGGTAAGGGTGTAAAGGGTGCAGCAAATAGGGGCATATGTGCATTACAGACATAAAGTAAACCAGATCCTAAAGATGAGATTAGGTGAAAAAGATAAAACAGTGCAATAATGTAATGCTCCAGAAACACACAGGTAATGCAAACAAGAAGCCACACCAACTTTACTTGTCATTCCGGTGTTAAAGATAAAGGACTCAGAGTGTGATTAGCTATAGGGAACTCCAGAGTGGTGATACTCAACATTCTTCCAGTAATGCTAGTAAAATAGTCTACTGTTACAATAGTGGGTGTATTGTACTCCTCCCCCTTCCTGTTGAGAAACACTGCTCTCAACTACGTGCTCACTGAGGGGAGCAGTATCTGCCAGCAAAGAGAATGCTCATGGAGGAGTTGTGTCGAATGAAGACGAGGAAGGGGTGGTCTGCGATGAAGGTGATTGGCCTGACATAGCACAAGAACTGGAAAACCAAACCGGATCTGTGGTTTTCAAATATTACATTAAATTATATATACTGGTTTGACAACTACGTGGGTATTTTTGTATGTATTAACAAGTTAACAATTTTTTGATGGACTGACAGACTGTACGAATTGATCAACAAACTAATTACCTGACAGTTGGCTTCCTGGATCGAGTTATAGGGGAACTCAGATGTCTGGTGCATCATCTTCACTCACTTGGTTTCATTCTGACAACAAGCAGAAAAATACGCAAAACTTGAAGAGAAACTTAATACCAAGTGAAATTTTGAAATGATGTAAAAGTGTTCTGCAGGCTGTGGTCAGTACATGGTGACATCATTAGTGGGTGGGGTCAGAGGGGCAACAAACTTGACAAAAGGATTTCTGGTTCTTTTTCACGGTTTCTGTCACCTGCTGGTTAAAAATCACTTCATGCACTTCTAGCATTTAGTACACAAGTTCAAAGCGAGGTCACTTGTTATTACTCAGAGGAAAGTCCAACATCTTCACATTTTTTACTCTGGTGAACCATTGGTCAATGGTGTACCACTACATAGTAGTACACTGTGTTGCCTCTGGCCCCAAGCATCACCATAGCCAGAGCCTAAGAGATGCTGAAAGGGGAGTAGAAGACATTCGCAGTCTTGTCCTCATCTCCAAACTTTTTGAGCAGATCCAGAGAGAAGGTGGTGTTGGCCTTGGACAGAGGGGTTGGTGATGCCATGGTGTCTACAAAGAAGGGAGGGCAGACTAGCATTCATGATAGCATGACAAACATCCAAAATATTTTTAAAAGGTTTACGTCTCTTTTATACTCGTAATATTTAACTAAGTAAAGTGGTGGTTATTTTCATTAATAATTTAAGATTATTTTGTAATTAGCTGCATCGATGGTGGTGTCTATGCAAATTTACCGGTATATTATAATTATATTGACAAAAAATTATAAATTCAAGAAAGTATGTAATATATGATGTTTTATCAATATGATTACAAAACATTCCTTCCAGATATTCACTTCCAGATTTGCCAATGGAATAATAACAGCTGAAATGGTGAATGTCGCTCCTGGATAACACAAAGAGTAACTACTTATCATTTTACATTTAAGAGCTATATATTACAATTTAGAATAACGTATTGTAGCATTTCCTATACTTCATTCTGAACGCCACACCATGAGTCAACCAAGTTAAATGCCTGTCATCTATACATCTATAACACAAGGACAGTCCTATTGAACCTGACCTGTACAAATAAGTAAACTTATTATTAATACACCAATTTTATATAAACTAAATAATTCCATCCCACCATCTCAATCTGAATTAAATTCATCTTCTACTTACTGACAGATATACTTTATTGTAGTCCTCGAGTGTTCAATAGCCTTTCCGTCACAGGAAGACTTCTGTCTAAACCACGAGTTTTATTATTTACACGCTGACTGACACGCCCAGAAAGCTTTGCCAAAGGAGCTTTCGCAAAGATTTCTTTCGCCGTCCGACGTCGCAGCCCCAGCTACACTGCGCATGCGTCAAATCCCAAAGCCCAAGAACGTGTCCAAGGCTGACTTCAACAAGCCCATGATGGGAATAAGCCTTGATTCTCATATACGGAGACAATAGCTTTCAGCCTTTTAACACAAATAAGATTAGAGAGGTTTCCTTTAAGATTAGTGTTACCCTGCAAAGCATGTTCTCAATAAATTGAAGAAAGATTTAGATATAAATTGTTTCTTTTGCACAGTTCAACCTGAAACTGTGCCTCATCTTTTTTTGGCATTTTCAGTACTCTAAAAAGTTATGGGAAAATGTCTAAACAGTTTCAGCAATGTTTTGTACTCAGATTTTGTATTATTTTATGAACATGTTATATTTGGATTTATTAGCTATGACAGAACATTTGAGGAAAGTGCGTACACCATAAATGTATTGATTGTTTTTGCCAAATTCTATATTCATAAGTGTAAGTTTACAAGCCAAAGACCTATTGTTTGTGTTTTTTACAAAGAGTTTGAAATGTATCTAAAAACTCTTAAATGCTGTTCCAACAATAAGGCCACGAGAACAGTAACGGCATGCATTGCCTTTGATATATGTTTGCAATTATACAATCAGAGTTTGTGCCTTAGTGTCCTCTTTTTTATTTTTATCTTATGGTTTTTTTTCTGTCTATTTTTTTCCCTCTGCGGTTGCGCCCCTGGCTTCTTAATTGTACTGTATTTAAATGTATTTCCTGTATTATGAGTTAACCAGTTTAAGAGAGAAAACTTGTTGTAATCTTGTGTTTTCATTTTTTTTTATCTCTATTTGGAGAATGCCAGTATGAGTAGGATTTAGATTGATATCTTTAACTTAAGATGGAGAACGTGTTTGATAGATGGGGGAATGCAGAGGTGCTGTGTACTTGCTCGATGGATGAACACAAACTTGAGGCTGACAGAGGACAGACCAGGCAGCGTTACAATACCGTGATGTTCCACCAGGTGGGAGTGTCTGATGTCTCTGTCTGATGTTTCTGGTCAGGTGGTACAAGGAGGTCTCATGAAGGAACTCCCATCCATACCCGACAACTTCAGGAAAGGATGAGAAAAAAGTGTACGAGAGCAGGCGGCAGCAGAAGGGGGCGTTGAAAATAAATGACTTCCTATTAAATCCGATCTGTAGGATACTTGTAGTTTGAAAACCTCGTTCGGATTCATTCATATGTGTTTGTAAGTATTTATTAATTTATGTAGAAATGTGCGTGCATCTTATATTATATGCTATTATTTGTTATTTTTATGTCTGCCTGTGAAACACTTTGCTGCTGGCTTTGATATGTTTCATATAAATAAGCTTTATTATTATCGACCACACACACGATATGTTTTTAGATTAAACCTCCATTGCACAACATGAGACTAATTAGCCTATAATCAAGCGATAAGTATTACAATTAAACAGAAAAATAGGATTTTCTGCAAAACGTGGCGTTTGTTGTCAAATCCAAGAGCCAATCAGCTCTTTGATCTGGCGACAGCCAGGCGTTTCCCATCATGCCCTGAGTCATGCAGGTGGTGGCAGCAACTGCGGCCATCATAAGTAATATGCAATATAATCAAACTGATCTTACACAAGTCAAAAAAGTCAACAAAAGTATTTTCTTTTCAATGTGACAAACAACATTTTTGAACCACACACTTTTATTCCACATGTAAAAGCAGAAGGATACATCAACTGACATAAGCTCGTTCTTTACAGTCTATAAATATGATATGCATAATTGCACAATTACAACTAACCGCACTTTCCTTGATTACGTCAATCATCAAGGACATATCTATATGACAGTGTGATTTCATCACATTATTGTCTTTGGTTGACTGAACATATGGAATGCTGGAATTGCATGTTCTGTAGATAAAGTGCAGCAAATCTTGCAAAAGTCATATTTTCCAATGGTATGAAAGTAAAGTTGACGTAGAAAAAAGAGAAATTGTGATTTAAGGCTAATTCTTCCAAAGGGTGTCAGGGTTTAATGGCATAAATTAACGAGGGTAGTTTGTAAAGGGTGCAGCAAATAGGGACATACGTGCATTACAGACATAAAGTAAACCAGATCCTAAAGATGAGATTAGTTGCAAAAGATAAAATAGTGCAACAACGTAACGGTCCAGAAACACAGAGGTGATGCAAACAAGAAGCCACACTTAGAAATTTCAACACCACCAATTTTACTTGTCATTCTGGTGTTAAAGATAAAGAACTCAAGAGTGTGAATAGCTATAGGGAACTCCAGAAGGGTGATT
The DNA here is from genome assembly GCA_016806645.1 of Ophiodon elongatus. NCBI lineage: Eukaryota > Metazoa > Chordata > Actinopteri > Perciformes > Hexagrammidae > Ophiodon > Ophiodon elongatus. The sequence goes on from JACSYO010000846.1 coordinate 8,390, forward strand.
CTCAACATTCTCCCAGTAATGCTAATAAAATAGTTTACTGTTACAACAGTAGATGTATTGGTACCCTCCTGTTGAGAAACACTGCTCTCACAGACGTGCTCACTTAGGGGAGCAGTATCGGCCAGCAAAGAGAATGCTCATGGAAGGGTTGTGTCGGATGAAGAAGAGGAAGGGGTGGTCTGCAATGAAGGTGGGTGGCATGGAGCGGGAATTTATGATGGCACCGGTGGCGGCAGCCGCCTCAGTTCCCTCCTCGTTGACCTCCACGAAAGCCTTGTGGAAGACTTCCGACAGCACCAGGTCGTTGCCGGGAGCCATGCCTGTCACAGAAGAGAATGGAGATGGAATATTTTAAATAAACACAGTGCCATGTCTCACCCCACATGACGGGAACGTTGAGCACGATGAGGGGAGCCAGTTCAGGTTTCGAGTATTTGTTCTATTAATTATTATGAATATCTCTGATATGATCCAGGCACACGTCCTACCAGAGAAGTCACACTTTGACTCGTCGAAAGCATCCACCATGCCCATGCTGACCAGGAGTTTCTTCATGTCGTACTTCTCCTCCATCTTGAACCGAGGCAGCCCCACCTCAACCTTTCTTTCATTCATCTTTTCTGGACGAGTCCACTCCACAAAGTTCTCATAGGTCAGCTCCTTCTCCAGCTGGGGGTGGACACACAATCTATGATTTGTTTGTCTGCGTCTTGTGGGTTTCTTTATGAGAGCAAGTGCGTGCGTGCGTGCGTGCGTGCGTGCGTGCGTGCGTGCGTGCGTGCGTGCGTGCGTGCGTGCGTGCGTGCGTGCGTGCGTGCGTGCGTCCTACCTTCTCCAGACCCGTTGTACTGTCCTCTATCTCACTGGGTAAAAAGATGAGCATGCTGAGCTCCTTTCCTTGGTAAGGCATCTCTAGGATCTGTGGGTTTCAAATATTACATTAAATTCTATATACTGGTCTTACAACTACCTGGTTATTTTTTTTTTATATATTAACAAGTTAACAATTTTTTGATGGACTGACAGACTGTACGAATTGATCAACAAACTAGTTACCTGGCAGTTGGCTTCCTGGATGATGGTGAAGGGGAACTTGGATGTCTGGTGCATCATCTTCACTGACTTGGTTTCATTCTGACAACAAGCAGAAAAATACAGAAAGCTTGAAGAGAAACTTAATATCAAGTGAAACTTTGAAACATTGCCTTGTTGCAGTGATGTAAAAGTGTACTGCAGGGTGGGGTCAGTACATAGTGACATCACTGTTGGGTGTGGTTAGTACAGAGTGACATCACTGTTGGGTGGGGTCAGAGGGGCAACAAACTTGACATAAGGATTTCTGGTACATATTTATGGTTTCTGTCACTTGCTGGTTAAAAATCACTTCATGCACTTCTAGCATTTAGTCCACAAGTTCAAAGCGAGGTCACTTGTTATTACTCAGAAGTTCAACAATCTTCACATTTTTTACTCTGGTGAACCATTTGTCAATGTTGTACCACTACAAAGGTGTGTCTAGTGACTCAAACTCTGCTTCATTAAACAACACATTCTCTTCCCTTCAACAAATGGAAGCATCATTTCTACTGGAGCGTAGCTACCTATGATTCACTCGTAGCCATTGGGAAACGCTCCCTCCAAGTCTTGACTAATTGTCAATATAAAAATGTCAGACAAATGCTTTTTTATTAAGTGATGAAATTCCACCCTTTTTGTCTTTCCACCATTTCATATGGTCGGGTTTCCTGCCATGGCCTGGATGTTGAATTATTTTCAATCAACTTTGTTTAACTTCTTTCAATGAAGAAGTCAAAATCAACCTCCATTGCCTTCGTGGTATGTGCTATTATGCAATACATTTTTAAAACCCATATTTACTGACTTCTGTCAATCAGTGTTAGTCAATGACATGTTTTCTTTGAGCAGTGTTACCTTGTTGAGTCTAAACTGATCATCCCGTGTGTTACTCTCTTGAAACGGCTCGTTCCATTTGCCTTTGAAGTAGATGGCATTGACCAGCACCAGCCTGGTGAGGCTGTGCACCACACCCTCGGCCAGCAAGTCCTTAATTTTACCTGGAAATCAAAACAGACACAAACGTAAAGCAATGTCACACAAATGAAAGCATGTCTATTGCCATGTTTCCATGTGTGTTAGTGTGTATGACCCACCTTGTGTCTGCTCGTCCACCCATTTGTTGATGTTGAGCCTGGCCGCCTCTGAGCTGGCTTTGAAATCCACCGACTCCAGCTCTGCGCTGTAGTGCTTCTTGGTTTTTCCTAAATAATCCTGGAATCATCAACGACACATTTACCGAGTCTGATCACCCAAAACAAAATAATCTCTTTGCTTAACTTTAGTGAGTAGTAGTAACAGCCGGAGAAGTACTTCCACGGTTTTACTTGATGGTATGCTGGCGTACTGTCCACCCCCTCGTTCATGGTTCCTTCTTACAAAGCTTAAAGATTCCTATGTGTGCCTCTCATTCACTCCAGCCTCATATGTAAACTACACACATGCTGAAACACACACCTCAACAAACTTGTAGGACTGCTCCCCGTACAGCCTGTTAGCAACACTGAGGGCATACGGAGCATCAGCCTTGTTGAGCTCGCTCAGCAGTTGGGCAAAGCTAACGTGGACATCATCCAGACAATCCTGGGTTTTCAGGCACTGTGGAAAAAGTAGACGAGTGTTACAGAGATGTACTGAGCACGTGGCAGACCAGTCTATTATAAACAGTATATTAGATCATCTTGCCTATTAAGTGATGAGTTTGACAAGTGTCCCTTGTTGACGTTGGTGCATTAACAAGTTTGCTTACATTAAGTTGAGTGACGGTGGGCAGCAGTCGCTCACCTGAAATACTTTGTGATATATTTGGTTGCAAAGCCCTCTCTAGTTGATTAATTGGTCATAAAAAAAACTCAAAAGAGTAAGGAATCAGCACCAAATCTATAACACAGAAAAATTGGTCCATAATGATCTACTGGGAAGAATTGGATTGCTTGGACTTTCTCATCACTTAATGGGTATGATACTTCTATTTTGAACAGGGCTACTCCTTTAAGTTGAAGTCTTTCAGTATTTCACTCTCCACATACTGTACATATTGTATCTGAGAACATCGTAATCATTTACATGTCAATGTTAATGCACAACATCCCAACACGGACCGAAAGATATGGCAAAAGGCAAAGTAAAGAAAGAATAAAAACAGACATGGAAAAAGTAGAGGGACCACTTTAACACCTGTAACACAGACTTTAGAGAACCCATGGAAATGAAACATCCAGGTGAAGACGCACGCCATCCCTCCACCACGTTGTTATTTACATGTTTATCTTCAAAAACACACAACCAATCTTATGATTCAGCTGAATTCAGAGCGGTGAGTATCCAAATCAGCAAGACCTACACAATAATTTTGGTAGAAAGTCATCATGACGTTTGTTAAATATGGTGTTAACCACATCCAAGAAAGTTATACACAAGAATAAGAAATATATACAAAAGGAAACAGCTTGATTTGTGTGTACACTATTTTCCTAAGTTTTGTTTTAGTTAAGTCTAATCACACTGTGGTTTCCAGAGATAAAAAAGGATGCCAGGAGGAAGCCATCAATAGAAAAGCCAGGACTACATTCCTGTGCATTATGTAATAATATGTGGTTTTAAGCTGTTGGACACACACACACACACACACACTAAACCTTCAGTACACAGCAGTCAACTTGGGCGCCTCCCTTGCATTGTTGTGTTGTTGCTTTTTTCAAATTCAGTTTGAGCTAGCAGCAGATTAGAGATCAGCCAGCAAAGCAGCACAGAACAAGCACAAAATGCTCTCTTGAACCCGCCGGCTCTCTGTCTCCGAGGATCCCCTCACCAGATGACACCAGACCGTTAGTAAAAAGCCCCTCAGTGAGTTCATCGTTCCTCCGCTGTCGGCTTTGTTACCATTTTCAGCAGATGTGGTGGCAGTTTGACCTTGACCTGCTGCTGCATCTGCATCTGCTCAGCTCCCGCATGCCGGGGCTCCTCTGCCTCGGTGAAGCTGAGGACCTACAGTGGGGGTGCAGTTGTGTTGACTGTTAGGTTAGACACCAACGTGTCTCCGGACAGGAAGTAATAATACCATCCGAGCAGAGATGCGCAGGTGGATTTGTATGCAGCACGTTAACCTTAGATTTGGAAGACGGATAAAAAAAGATGAAAAGTCACATCTAGATCTAGAGGAATGAGGAAATCCCTTTTCTGCAGTCATGAACCCCTCTCCAACACGAAGAAACACGGAGGTGATGACCGCAGGCACCAGTTCATGTGTAGGTCAAAATTTAATAAACTAAGGACACAGCAGAACAAAGCTCCTTGCTTTAAGGAGTGAACTCTTTCTTTATGACACCAACTTTGTCCCCGACCCTGTCAAACAGCCCATAGTTATCTAGGTGTGTCTTTGCTTGTCCCAGCCCTTCAGAAAAATGTTGCTGTTTTCATTCCTCTGCTGTACAAACTGCCACTGTGTGAGTTTTTTTTTTTTTAACTATAAATCAGTCCATTATTCCACATGTATATTGATGGATATGCATTATTATGTTCATGCTGGGTTGACTCTCTGGTGATTTCAGAAGACGCAGCTCATGGTGGTGTTTTGATTGAGTGCATTTTAAAGTTTGAAATCTGCATCCTTTTGTCCACTGAACGGACAAACCAACGAGGCTTCACAGAATCACCCTGAACCAGGTGCACCAACCCACAAAGCCATTCATGTTGATCTTTTACTTTTCACAAGGTCAGTGTGTGTGTGTGTGTGTGTGTATGTGTGTGTGTGTGTGTGTGTGTGTGTGTGTGTGTGTGTGTGTGTGTGTGTGTGTGTGTGTGTGTGTGTGTGTGTGTGTGTGTGTGTGTGTGTGTGTGTGTGTACTGTACCTCTGACATCTGCGTGGCTGTGTTGCCTCTGGCCCCAAGCATCACCATAGCCAGAGCTGAAGAGATGCTGAAAGGGGAGTAGAAGACATTCGTAGTCTTGTCCTCATCTCCAAACTTTTTGAGCAGAGCCAGAGAGAAGGTGGTGTTGGCCTCGGACAGAGGGGTTGGTGATGCCATGGTGTCTACAAAGAAGGGAGGGCAGACTGGCATTCATGATTGCATTACAAACTTCTAAAATGGTTTTAAAAGGTTTACGTCTCTTTTATACTCGTAATATTTAACTAAGTAAAGTGGTGGTTATTTTCATTAATAATTTAAGATTATTTTGTAATTAGCTGCATCGTTGGTGGTGTCTATGCAAATTTACCGGTATATTATACTTATATTGACAAAAAATTATAAATTCAAGAAAGTATTTAATATAGGATGTTTTATCAATATGATTACAAAACATTATAAATTTAAGAAAGTATTTCACTGCCAGATCTGCCAATGGAATAATAACAGCTGAAATGGTGAATGTCGCTCCTGGATAACACAAAGAGTAACTACTTATCATGTTACATTTAAGAGCTATATATTACAATTTAGAATAACGTATTGTAGCATTTCCTATACTTTATTCTGAACGCCACACCATGAGTCAACCAAGTTAAATGCCTGTCATCTATACATCTATAACAGAAGGACAGTCCTATTGAACCTGACCTGTACAAATAAGTAAACTTATTATTAATACACCAATTTTATATAAACTAAATAATCCCATCCCACCGTCTCAATCTGAATTAAATTAATCTTCTACTTACTGACAGATATACTTTATTGTAGTCCTCGAGTGTTCAATAGCCTTTCCGTCACAGGAAGACTTCTGTCTAAACCACGAGTTTTATTATTTACACGCTGACTGACACGCCCAGAAAGCTTTGCCAAAGGAGCTTTCGCAAAGATTTCTTTCGCCGTCCGACGTCGCAGCCCCAGCTACACTGCGCATGCGTCAAATCCCAAAGCCCAAGAACGTGTCCAAGGCTGACTTCAACAAGCCCATGATGGGAATAAGCCTTGATTCTCATATACGGAGACAATAGCTTTCAGCCTTTTAACACAAATAAGATTAGAGAGGTTTCCTTTAAGATTAGTGTTACCCTGCAAAGCATGTTCTCAATAAATTGAAGAAAGATTTAGATATAAATTGTTTCTTTTGCACAGTTCAACCTGAAACTGTGACTCATCTTTTTTTGGCATTTTCAGTACTCTAAAAAGTTATGGGAAAATGTCTAAAAAATGTTAAGCAATGTTTTGTACTAAGATTTTGTATTATTTTATGAACATGTTATATTTGGATTTATTAGCTATGACAGAACATTTGAGGAAAGGGCGTACACCATAAATGTAATGATTATTTTTGCCAAATTCTATATTCATAAGTGTAAGTTTACAAGCCAAAGACCTATTGTTTGTGTTTTTTACAAAGAGTTTGAAATGTATCTAAAAACTCTTAAATGCTGTTCCAACAATAAGGCCACGAGAACAGTAACGGCATGCATTGCCTTTGATATATGTTTGCAATTATACAAACAGAGTTTGTGCCTTAGTGTCCTCTTTTTTATTTTTATTTTATGGTTTTTTTTCTGTCTATTTTTTTCCCTCTGCGGTTGCGCCCCTGGCTTCTTAATTGTGCTGTATTTAAATGTATTTCCTGTATTATGAGTTAACCAGTTTAAGAGAGAAAACTTGTTGTAATCTTGTGTTTTCATTTTTTTTTATCTCTATTTGGAGAATGCCAGTATGAGTAGGCTTTAGATTGATATCTTTAACTTAAGATGGAGAACGTGTTTGATAGATGGGGGAATGCAGAGGTGCTGTGTACTTGCTCGATGGAACACAAACTTGAGGCTGACAGAGGACAGACCAGGCAGCGTTACAATACCGTGATGTTCCACCAGGTGGGAGTGTCTGATGTCTCTGTCTGATGTTTCTGGTCAGGTGGTACAAGGAGGTCTCATGAAGGAACTCCCATCCATACCCGACAACTTCAGGAAAGGATGAGAAAAAAGTGTACGAGAGCAGGCGGCAGCAGAAGGGGGCGTTGAAAATAAATGACTTCCTATTAAATCCGATCTGTAGGATACTTGTAGTTTGAAAACCTCGTTCGGATTCATTCATATGTGTTTGTAAGTATTTATTTATTTATGTAGAAATGTGCGTGCATCTTATATTATATGCCATAATTTGTTATTTTTATGTCTGCCTGTGAAACACTCTGCTGCTGGCTTTGATATGTTTCATATAAATAAGCTTTATTATTATCGACCACACACACGATATGTTTTTAGATTAAACCTTCATTGCACAACATGAGACTAATTAGCTGACAATCGAGCGATAAGTATTACAATTAAACAGAAAAATAGGATTTTCTGCAAAACGTAGTGCTTGTTGTCAAATCTAAGAGCCAATCAGCTCTTTGATCTGGCGACAGCCAGGCGTTTCCCATCATGCCAGAGTCATGCAGGTGGTGGCAGCAACTGCGGCCATCATTAGTAATATGCAATATAATGTAATGTTACCATTTGAGTATGTTGATCGTGGACCATAATAAAAGAGGATTTTGTCAGCTAGTGAATCCAAAGTATTACAACAGTATGTATCCTTGTGCTTGTATAAAAGGAGTGTGGTTTGAAAACGCTGTCAATTTTTTTTTATGGCGTCATTATATTTTTCCCTGTGTTTCTGAAAATCTTGGACGAACATTTGAAATGTTAAAAAGATTAAAAAAAAAACTCATTAGATGTATTTCCCAAACATAGAATATAGTAACAAGGTATCAAACATATGATCAAACATCTGAAAGCAAACTCAGGGATTTTGTAGTTCCAGATCTATTAATCACATAATTACCAACTAAAACACATTTTTAGTACCAAATCTCTAATCCGGCTGTCACGTCACCGGTAGTACCAGAGAAATTACTTGTTGTTACTTCCTAGTAATTTGAAACCAGAAGACCAATTACATGTGATCTGGCAAAGTTTTTGGGCATATCAGTCAGCGTGTAAATAATAAAACTCGTAGTTTAGACAGAAGTCTTCCTGTGACGGAAAGGCTATTGAACACTTGAGGAACACAAGAAAATAATCTGTCAGTAAGTAGAAGATTAATTTAATTCAGATGGAGACGGTGGGATGGGATTATTTAGTTTATATACAGTTGGCGTATTAAAAGTAAGTTTACTCATTTGTACAGGTCAGGTTCAATAGGACTGTCCTTCTGTTATAGATGTATAGATGACAGGCATTTAACTTGGTTGACTCATGGTGTGGCGTTCAGAATGAAGTACAGTAAATGCTACAATATGTTATTCTAAATTGTAATATTTAGCTACTAAATGTAACATAAGTAACTACTCTTTGTGTTCTCTATGAGCGACATTCAACATTTCAGTTGTTATTATTCCATTAGCAAATCCGGAAGTGTAATACTTTCTTAAGTTTGTAATGTTTTGTAATCATATTGACAAAACATATGTTAAATACTTTCTTGAATATATGTTTTTTGTAAATATAATTACAATCTATCAGTAAATTTGCACAGACACAACCAACAATGCAGCTAATTTAAAAATAATCTTAAATTATTAATGAAAATAACCACCACTTTACATAGTTAAATATTACTAGTATATCTAGTTAAAGAGACAAAAAAAATTAAAACCATTTTAGAAGTTTGTAATGCAATCATGAATGCTAGTCTGCCCTCCCTTCTTTGTAGACACCATGGCATCACCAACCCCTCTGTCCGAGGCCAACACCACCTTCTCTCTGGCTCTGCTCAAAAAGTTTGGAGATGAGGACAAGACTACGAATGTCTTCTACTCCCCTTTCAGCATCTCTTCAGCTCTGGCTATGGTGATGCTTGGGGCCAGAGGCAACACAGCCACGCAGATGTCAGAGGTACAGTACACACACACACACACACACACACACACACACACACACACACACACACACACACACACACACACACACTGACCTTGTGAAAAGTAAAATATCAACATGAATGGCTTTGTGGGTTGGTGCACCTGGTTCAGGGTGATTCTGTGAAGCCTCGTTGGTTTGTCCATTCAGTGGACAAAAGGATGCAGATTTCAAACAGTGAAATGCACTCAATCAAAACACCACCATGAGCTGCGTCTTCTGAAATCACCAGAGTCAACCGAGCATGAAAATAATTATGAATATCCAACAATATACTTAAGGAATAATATGTTAACACAGCGAGAAGAAAAAAGTGGCAGCCTGTACAGCCGAAGCAACAGCAGAGGAATAAAAAAAATTAACCTTTTTCCAATTGATTGCTCAACCAAAGACACACCCAGATAACTCTGGGCTGGTATAGTGGGAGTATGTGGGAGGGCCAGACTTCACCCTGAATCCATCACATTTCTTGTCAGAACTAGTCTTTTATCTTCCCGCCAACCATTAATGTAATGATTCAGTCCAATGTGGGAATGTGCATTCACTGGCTCTTGCAATATAATATGTAACTACAATCATCATCTTATTATTTCTTAGTGCTGGAGGGGGGTTTTACTAGGGACAGACGTGTTTTACTAAACAAAAAAAAGGGTTTTACTCACTTATCTTGATCAGATGTTTGACTTGGAAAGTTTAGTGTGTGTGTCCAACAGTTCGAAACCACATATTATTACATAATGCACAGGAACATAGCCATGGCTTTTCTATTGATGGCTTCCTCCTGTTTTTTTAATCTTTTTTATCTGCTAGAAACCACAGTGTGATTAGACTTAACCCTCACAACAAAACTTAGGAAAATAGTGTACACACACGTCAAGCTGTTTCCTTTTGTATATATTTCTTATTCTTGTGTATAACCTTCTTGGATGTGGTTAACACCATATTTTACAAACGTAATGACGACTTTCTACCAAAATGACTGTGTAGGTCTTGCTGATTTGGATACTCACCGCTCTGAATTCAGCTGAATCACAAGATTGGTCGTGTGTTTTTGAAGATAACCATGTAAATAACAACGTGGTGGAGGGATGGCTTGCGTCTTCACCTGGATGTTTCATTTCCATGGGTTCTCTACAGTCTGTGTTAAAGTGGTCCCTCTACTTTTTCCATGTCTGTTTTTTATTCTTTCACTTAATAGGCAAGATGACCCGTCTAATATACTGTTTATAATAGACTGGTCTGCCACGTGCTCAGTACATCTCTGTAACACTCGTCTACTTTTTCCACAGTGCCTGAAAACCCAGGATTGTCTGGATGATGTCCACGTTAGCTTTGCCCAACTGCTGAGCGAGCTCAACAAGGCTGATGCTCCTTATGCCCTCAGTGTTGCTAACAGGCTGTACGGGGAGCAGTCCTACAAGTTTGTTGAGGTGTGTGTTTCAGCATGTGTGTAGTTTACATATGAGGCTGGAGTGAATGAGAGGCACACATAGGAATCTTTAAGCTTTGTAAGAAGGAACCATGAACGAGGGGGTGGACAGTACGCCAGCATACCATCAAGTAAAACCGTGGAAGTACTTCTCCGGCTGTTACTACTACTCACTAAAGTTAAGCAAAGAGATTATTTTGTTTTGGGTGATCAGACTCGGTAAATGTGTCGTTGATGATTCCAGGATTATTTAGGAAAAACCAAGAAGCACTACAGCGCAGAGCTGGAGTCGGTGGACTTCGTAGTCAGCTACGAGGCGGCCAGGCTCAACATCAACAAATGGGTGGACGAGCAGACACAAGGTGGGTCATACACACTAACACACATGGAAACATGGCAATAGACATGCTTTCATTTGTGTGACATTGCTTCACGTTTGTGTCTGTTTTGATTTCCAGGTAAAATTAAGGACTTGCTGGCCGAGGGTGTGGTGGACAGCCTCACCAGGGTGGTGCTGGTCAATGCCATCTACTTCAAAGGCAAATGGAACAAGCAATTTCAAAAGAGTAACACAAAGGATGTTCAGTTTATATTCAACAAGGTAACACTGCTCAAAGAAAACATGTCATTGACAGAAGTCAGTAAATATGGGTTTTTAAAATGTATTGCATATTAGCACATACCATGAAGGCAATGGAGGTTGATTTTGACTTCTTTATTGAAAGAAGTTAAACAAAGTTGATTGAAAATAATTCAACATCCAGGCCATGGCAGGAAACCCGACCATATGAAATGGTGGAAAGACAAAAAGACTTGGAGGGAGCGTTTCCCAATGGCTACGAGTGAATCATAGGTAGCTACGCTCCAGTAGAAATGATGCTTCCATTTGGTGAAGGGAAGAGAATGTGTTGTTTAATGAAGCGGAGTTTGAGTCACTAGACACACCTATGTAGTGGTACAACGTTGACAAATGCTTCACCAGAGTAAAAAATGTGAAGATTGTTGAACTTTCCTCTGAGTAATAACAAGTGACCTCGCTTTGAACTTGTGGACTAAATGCTAGAAGTGCATGAAGTGATTTTTAACCAGCAAGTGACAGAAACCATGAATATGTACCAGAAATCCTTATGTCAAGTTTGTTGCCCCTCTGACCACACCCAACAGTGATGTCACTCTGTACTAACCACACCCAACAGTGATGTCACTATGTACTGACCCCACCCTGCAGTACACTTTTACATCACTGCAACAAGGCAATGTTTCAAAGTTTCACTTGATATTAAGTTTCTCTTCAAGCTTTCTGTATTTTTCTGCTTGTTGTCAGAATGAAACCAAGTCAGTGAAGATGATGCACCAGACATCCAAGTTCCCCTTCACTTACATCCAGGAAGCCAACTGCCAGGTAACTAGTTTGTTGATCAATTCGTACAGTCTGTCAGTCCATCAAACAATTGTTAACTTGTTCATATATAAAAAAAAAATAACCAGGTAGTTGTAAGACCAGTATATAGAATTTAATGTAATATTTGAAACCCACAGATCCTAGAGATGCCTTACCAAGGAAAGGAGCTCAGCATGCTCATCTTTTTACCCAGTGAGATAGAGGACAGTACAACGGGTCTGGAGAAGGTAGCACGCACGCACGCACGCACGCACGCACGCACGCACGCACGCACGCACGCACGCACGCACGCACGCACGCACACACGCACTTACTCTCATAAAGAAACCCACAAGACGCAGACAAACAAATCATAGATTGTGTGTCCACCCCCAGCTGGAGAAGGAGCTGACCTATGAGAACTTTGTGGAGTGGACTCGTCCAGAAAAGATGAATGAAAGAAAGGTTGAGGTGGGGCTGCCTCGGTTCAAGATGGAGGAGAAGTACGACATGAAGAAACTCCTGGTCAGCATGGGCATGGTGGATGCTTTCGACAAGTCAATGTCTGACTTCTCTGGTAGGACGTGTGCCTGGATCATATCAGAAATATTCATAATAATTAATAGAACAGATACTCAAAACCTGAACTGGCTCCCTTCATCGTGCTCAACGTTCCCGTCATGTGGGGTGAGACATGGCACTGTGTTTATTTAAAATATTCCATCTCCATTCTCTTCTGTGACAGGCATGGCTCCCGGCAACGACCTGGTGCTGTCAAAAGTCGTCCACAAGGCTTTCGTGGAGGTCAATGAGGAGGGAACTGAGGCGGCTGCCGCCACCGGTGCTGTTTACATGCAACTGTGCTATGTCTTACCGATCACCTTCATCGCAGACCACCCCTTCCTTTTCTTCATTCGACACAACCCCTCCATGAGCATTCTCTTTGCTGGCAGATACTGCTCCCCTCAGTGAGCACGTAGTTGAGAGCAGTGTTTCTCAACAGGAGGGGGGAGGAGTACAATACATCTACTATTGTAACTGTAAACTATTTTATCAGCATTTTTGAAAGAATTTTGAGAATCACCCTTCTGGAGTTCCCTATAGCTAATCACACTCTGTGTTCTCATTACGTTGTTGCACTGTTTTATCTTTTGCACCTAATCTCATCTTTATGATCTGGTTTACTTTATGTCTGTAATGCAAGTATGGCCCTATTTGCTGCACCCTTTACACCCTACCCTCGTTAATCTATACCATTAAAGCCTCACACCCTTTTTAATAATTTTCCTCAATCAAAATTTCTCTTTTTTCTACCTCTATTTGTGTCTCATTTGCTATCTCAGACAAACACTCTGATCTGTTGCACACACCCATCATTAGTAATATGCAAAATAATGTTACCATATGAGTATGTTGATCGTGGAGCATAATAAAAGAGGATTTTGTCAGCTACCGATTCCAAACTATTATGACAGTATGTATCCTTGTGCTTGTATAAAAGGAGTGTGGTTTAAAACACTGAATTTATTTTTCATGGTGTCATTTTTGTTCTCCTTGTTGTGGTTAAGCCTGACCGGAGTGGCTTGGAAAGTGGTAGGAGGCAGACACAGGATACTTTCTCCAGAAAACCGAAGGTGTTTATTTACATATGTAGCTCGGCTACACGTGTAACCAAACATATATACAAACAATGTAAATAAATCTCTACTCATCCTTAAGGTAACATGCACACAGCTACACAGTGATGTCCCCCCATAACATGACAGAGGCATCTGCTTAAATAGAGCCTCCAATCAGCAGGATTGAAGCGCGCCCCCCCCCCCCATTACTTGGACTAACCCCATGATGTCACTGTTGACATCATCCAGTGTATAAATAGAGGAAACGGTTGGGCACCTCTTCCTTTGGACTCTGGAACACATGGTGGGTATGTATAAGTAACAACAAAAATATATGTTTAACTAATGAAATGCCGCATTGAATCAATAAAGAAATATGGGGACAAATGGTGTGTTCTCACCCACTTTGTCACACTTGTGTTTCTGAAACGGTTAGGTGAGCATTTGAAATGTTAAACCAAAAGCTCATTAGCTGTATTTCCCAAACATAGAATATAGTAACACGGTATCAAACATATGATCAAACATCTGCAAGCAAACTCAGGGATCTTGTATTTCCAGATCTATTAATCACATAATTACCAAACACATTCTTACTGCCCAATCTCTAATCCAGCTGTGTCACGTCACAGGTAGTACCAGAGAAATTACTTTTCAATTCAATTAATTTTGTATAGCCCAAAATCACAAATTACAAATTTTCCTCAGATGGCTTTACAATCTCTACACATACGACATCCTCTGACCCGGGATCTCTCATCAGTTCAGGAAGAACTTCCCCCCAAAAAAACTTTAATAGGGAGAAAAAGGAAAGAAACCTTTGGGAGAGCAACAGAGGAGGATCCCTCTATCAGGATGGACAGAAGTACAACAGATGTCATGTGTACAGAATTAACAACATAACAGAGTTATAACACATTCAATGCTTATGACAGAAATAATTCATATAATGAGAGTAGTAGTCGTGATAAGAAAGCTACAACTCCCAAAAATAACCGCAACAGTGGATATAGTAGAATAATAATGATAATAAAAGCAGTAATGGTATTGGCAATACTAATAGCAATGCAACTAATAATAATAGCAGTAGGTGTCGGGCAGGACCAGAGTCCAGATATATCCACGATCCATGGAAACCTGTGAGGCGAGAAATAACAAAGACTCCAGAGAAGGAGCAAAGTTAGTAATGTGCATTGATGGGACATGAATTCATACAAAAGGAGACAGAGAGAGGAGCTCAGTGTATCCTAAGATGTCCCCCAGCAGTCTAGGCCTATAGCAGCATATCTCGGGGCTGGACCAGGGCAAACCTGAGCCAGCCCTAACTATAAGCGCTATCAAAGAGGAAAGTCTTAAGTCTACTCTTAAATGTGGTGATGACTGTGTCTGCCCACCAGACTGAAAGTGGAAGCTGGTTCCATAGAAGAGGAGCTGCTTGTAACTTGTTACTTCCAAGTAAATTGAAACCACAAGGCCAATTCCATGTAACCCAGCAAAGTCAATTTGTGCAGTATATTAGTCCATCAAACAATTGTTAACTTGTTAAGACATAAAAAAAAATGTAGTTGTCAGACCAGTATATAGAATTTGCTGTAATATTTGAAACCCTCTGTTGCACAGATCCTAGAGATCAGTACAACAGGTCTGGAGACAGACAGACAGACAGACAGACAGACAGACAGGCAGACAGACAGGCAGACAGGCAGACAGACAGACGCACACGCACATAAAGAAACCCACAAGACGCAGACAAACAAATCATTGATTGTGTGTCCACCCCCAGCTGGAGAAGGAGCTGACTTATGAGAACTTTGTGGAGTGGACTTGTCCAGAAAAGATGAATGAAGTTGAGGTGGGGCTGCCTCGGTTCAAGATGGAGGCGAACTACGACATGAAGAAAGTCCTGGTCAGCATGGGCATGGTGGATGCTTTCGACGTGTCAATGTCTGACTTCTCTGGTAGGACATGTGCCTGGATCATATCAGATACATTCATAATAATTAACAGAACAGACAAGCGAAACCTGAACTGGCTCCCGTCAGCGTGCTCAACGTTCCCGTCATGTGGGGTGAGAATGTTTCCAAAAAGTGGATCTGAGGCAATTCTGACCTGCTTTTCAATGAAGGCAACAAGATCACTAAACAGTGCTCTCGGGCCACTTCATTCCTGCAGATCACAATCAACATTTCTCCACCTTTCCCTTAATTTATAAGGAAGTTTCAAGATGATGCTCCTCATATTTGATGATAGATCCAGTTTCTAAGTGCCTTGTCGGCCTTAGCTATGTGGTTATGGTAAGTTCACAAAAGATTCATGCATGTCATTTGCGTCTTGGTAACACTTGATGAACTTAGCAAGCACAGCATTCACTGAATTGACATTGTCATTCGATGCCATTAACAGACTGTAACAAGATCCTGTTACCCGTGAGTTTCCCCCAGCACAAAGATACTCCGTAGACGAGATCGCGTTTCACAACGCTCTTAATTTATCGCTCTGGCGGTGCGCTCTCGGCCACGCCCCCGAGCGCACCTGCTGTGTCCAGCTTGGTTGTTGGACAGATTCTAGCATGTGTCCGCAGGTCTGGCAGTGTGTGTCCGCAGCTCTTCCCTCTCACTCTTCCGTCCCTACTGAGGTGTATATAGGGAAGAGGACAATCACCCGATCCAGTCCAGCTGAGGCCA
Source organism: Ophiodon elongatus (assembly GCA_016806645.1). Taxonomy (NCBI): domain Eukaryota; kingdom Metazoa; phylum Chordata; class Actinopteri; order Perciformes; family Hexagrammidae; genus Ophiodon; species Ophiodon elongatus. Next base: position 24,406 of record JACSYO010000846.1, read on the forward strand.
ATTAAGCCTCTTCTGGCACCGTTCCCTGAACCACTCCTCCACTCTGTCCCCTCTGCAGCTGAGCCCAACCACGCCCCGCCACCACATACCCCCACCACCCGACTTAGGGCGGGGAGCCATCCGGCCTAACCTACTCTCCTTCCCCTACTTGAGAGCGGGAGAGGAAGTCGGCCACGGTCATCTAAGCCCCCGGACTATGGATCACTTTGAAGTTAAAAGGCTGTAGAGCCAGATACCACCGAGTGATCCGGGCGTTGGTATCCTTCATGTGGTGGAGCCAATGGAGCGTAGCGCGGTCCGAACAGAGGGTGAATGAGAGTCCCAGGAGGTAGTAGCGTAGGGAGTTGACCGCCCACCGGATGGCCAGGCACTCCTTCTCGCCCGTGCTGTACCTGGCCTCCCTCTCAGACAGCTTCCGGCTGATGTACAGAACAGGGCAAACAGTATCTGCTGGGACAAAACGGCCCCCAGCCCTCTGTTCGATGCATCAGTCTGCAGAGTAAAGGGAAGAGAGAATTTAGGTGTATGAAGGAGTGGCTCCCCACAGAGAGCCTGTTTTACCTTCTCAAACACCAACTAGCACTCTCCGTCCACTGGACCGAATCTGAGGCACCTTTCCGGGTCAGGTCGGTGTAAAGGTTGAATAGAAAAAGCTCCTAAAAGTGAACTGTTTTATGCCATTATTTTATAACTATTTTATAATTACAGTGTGTTTAAACTATTTCATAATTACAGTGTGTTTAAAACTAATTCATGGTTACCGTAATGCTTAAACTATTTAATAATTACAGTGTGTTTAAAACTAATTCATGGTTACCATAATGCTTAAACTATTTCATAATTACAGTGTGTTTAAAACTAATTCATGGTTACCGTAATGCTTAAACTATTTTTTTTGTTTTTTTTTGTGTGTTTTTTTGGTTGTAATGCTTAAACTATTTTATAATTGCCGTGTGTATGGATTATACCAAGACTGTGAATTATGAACTATTTCGCAACCTGAAGCAGAACTGCGCCAGGTCGCAGCAGGATGACGCACTGAAAATGCGCGTACGCAAGAAGGAGAACGGACCAGGCAATTACCACGTGACGGGAGTTGGGCAATGAGGGGAGACGGCGCACAGCGCGCATGAGGATGGACGGCGCGCGCACAAGGATTTCGAAGAAGTATAAAAGCCTCACGTATTGACGTGACGGGGCTTCCAGTTCGTGCGTGCAACGGCACAGTGGCGGAGGACTCCCATGGGACATATAGGTTTTGTTGTGTTCAGTGTGCAATTGTTTTCATTCAAAGTAAATACTTTTTTACTTAAACTTCGACCCACGTTTCGGGTCATTTTTACCAGTTGAATTCCTCATGGGGCTTTAGAAGGAAAGAGTCCAGTCCACCTTAAGAAATGGTGACTTCCTGACGTGAATTGAGGACAAAAGGACGCGCATCGGCAGGCACTCTCACGGGCCCAAATGAAATAAGGTATGCAGATCCTTTTGAACAAAACTGCAATAGGTAGAAACAGAAGATTTATGTGGGAGTGCTTGACGATTCGTTTTCCGGAGGCCCGCAGGATTCGTAAAACCTACAAACTGGTAATTACATGGTTCTGTGTTTTGACTGAAGTTAAAATGTTAAGAGTGGGGGCATAATTGCGCATTGAATACAATAACTGTTGTAAACAGGCCTCTGTGAAATCCAAGACGCGGTTGGTCCGTTACTCTAGAAGCGGGGGCGCCGAGTGCGCTGGCATTGTAGATGCAAATATATGTGATGTATGTGTAAATCCAAAAGGACTGGTCCGTTAATCTAGAAGCGGGGGCGGGGCAGGCCGCTGGCGTTGTACATGCAAAATAACAAGAGTACTGAGTGAACTGAACAAGACCACGTGTCTACCACGTGTTTACAACGTGTCTACCACGTGTTGCGGGCGAGGTTCGTGGAAACTGATGACGACCATTCCATTGTCTCGCGATTGCTCCGTGGGTTCAGTAAAACAGTGATTTAGCCTAAAAAAAAAAAAGAAATTGAAAAAAGACAATAAGAATTGCTTTCGGTAAAGGTGTCGAATTTAGATAGTGTTGATTGTGGCCTAGCTTTAAGCTTTGTGCCAAGATCCTTTAAGGACAAAGGCACATTGCTTGGAGGGAGAGGGTGACCCCTTAGCAGTGAGGAGTAATTTGATTCAAGACTGAGCATAGATTTGGTTTGAAGCTATAATAAATAAATATATATATATGCGCTAAGATAAAACATAAAATAAGAACTAATTAGAAATTAGACCTACATGCAGTAAAAAACAAGTGCAACTAGAGATGATTAATATACCAAGTCATATTTTGACTTTAGAAATTGAACAGAGAACTGATAATAACAGAAAAGAAAGAAGGTTTATCAGAGGCTAAGATGTGGTTGAATGAGGCGCGGAGACGCAAGACTGGTATGGAGAGAGAGAAATGTGAAAATGAAAGAGCAAATCCACACGTGAATTTTCCTGAGAGACAGAACGACAAGAGAGTAATCAGAAATGGAAAACAACCACAGCCAGTGCCCGGGCCGGAACCTCTCCCTCCTCCCTATCATGTTCCTCCTCAGCCACAACAAAATGTGTGCAGCTCCTCCGCCGGCCTCCATCACACTCCTGCCCGTGCCTCGGCAGCCCCACCATCAGTCCAGAGGCTTCAGGCAGTCTCCTCGGATCACCAAACGGCCTGTGGAGCCCCGCACACATCAGGAAAGGTAATGTATATGGCATACCATACGACCGTAACAATCCCAATGTCGATAATTTCCCCTTAATTCAACTACAGTATACCAAAAAACACAGAGGGGGCTGGCAAACATGTGCCTTAGCAGAGCTTAGTGGCCAAGAAGACATGATAAAACTGACACAACGGCTATTGAAGCTCGAAATAGCCGAAGCAGACAGGAAAAAACAACAGGCCAGAAAGCAGATGGTAGCAGCAGAGACCCCAGTATCCCAACACACCCCGGCACAAGTACCAGCAGCCCCATAACAGCTTTATCCAGCGGGCCCCGCCCCTCAAGTGTTTTACTACCAACCTCCTCCACAAGATGGAGGACGAGGATACAGCAGAGTAAGCAGATTCCAGCAGGTGAGACTATCCAACCCAGGAGGCTTGGATGATTGCCACAACTACGGACGGCGCGGCCACTGGATGAGAGACTGCTGGCGGGAGAGGGGTGAGGGAGGGAAAGAAGGAGGCTCTGTCGGGAGAGTCGGGGTCTGTTTCAAATGTGGAAGAAATGGTCACTGGGCGAGAGACTGCAGAAGAGGGCGGAGGAACGGACCACAGAGGGAGGAGGAACGGACCACAGGACTCGGCTTGATTGACAGCACCCATACCTACTGAGGATTCAGGTCATAAACACACACACACAGTCACACTCACACACAGTCACAGATACACACACACACACACACACACACACACACACACACACACACACACACACACACACACACACAGAGTCACAGAGACACAGAGACACACACTCACACAGAGATACACACACAGAGAGCGATAGACACAGATACACACACACACACAGTCACACACACACACACACAGAGTCACAGAGACACACACTCACACACACAGAGTCACACAAACAGAGATACACACACACACACACACAGAGAGAGAGAGAGAGAGACACACAGAGAGACACACACACACACAGAGAGAGAGAGAGAGAGATAGACACACAGAGAGACACACACACACAGACGGAGACTAAAGACGATGAAGAAGAAGAGACAGAATTAAATAAAGACAGACCAAACTGACCAATGTCTGAGAACACTGACTGTAAATGACCATGTACGCTTTGCGTAGTTATGAGCTTTTGGCATGATTGTGTGAAATCTGTGACATTGATATCACAGTGTGTTTTATAATTGTACTGCTTGTTGTGTTCGGTTAAAAATATAGAAACTAACCATTTTGCCATTGCAGACAATATATTTGGCGTATATTTTGCGTAAATAGATGCTATAGGAGTACCAAGGGGGGTGCCCAATAAGTTTAGAGCCCGGAATCAGATCTCTGCTGGGTTTGAATCCACCTTCTTCGGGTGGTTGACATGATCCTAGCAGAAAAGGGAGGTGTGTGTGCAAAATGTTTGGGTCCGACTGTTGTACCTTCATCCCCAACAACACAGCTCCTGACGGCTCGGTGACCAAAACTGACGGCGTTGACCAACGAGCTGTCAGACAACTCAGGGATTGATGAACCCATCACTAACTGGTTGGGTAATATGAATGGCAAATGGAAAAATGCATTTTTGTCCATATTAACCATCCTTTGTATTACAGCCTCCATACTCGTCCGTTGTGGTTGTTATTGTATACCTTGCATGGGAGGTCTGTTACAGCGATTAATAGACACAGTGCTCAGTAGGGTCACTATCGAAGGGAGACGTATGATGTATGATGATGATGATAAGGTAATGCTGCGGGATGCAAGTGTTGAGCTAGGGGGGGGACAGCTCGCCGAATGGGGGTATAAAGGCACGGACGACGGGCATCTGCGGTTGAAACACCCATCAAAGCTCATTGTGATCTAGTTATGTTTTCCAGGGTTTTAGATACTCACTATAAATAGTAAGTAATGGGGGATTTGTAAAGGTTGAATAGAAAAAGCTCGTAAAAGCAAACTGTTTTATGCCATTATTTTATAACTATTTCATAATTACAGTGTGTTTAAACTATTTCATGACTATAGTGTGTTTAAACTAATTCATGGTTATCGTAATGCTTAAACTATTTTATAATTGCTGTGTGTATGAATTATACCAAGACTGTGAATTATGGACTATTTCGCAACCGGAAGCAGAACTGCGCCAGGTCGCAGCAGGATGACGCACAAGAAATTTGCGTACGGAGAAGAAGGAGAACGGACCAGGCGATTACCACGTGACGGGAGTTGGGCAACGAGGGGAGACGGCGCGCAGCGCGCACGAGGACGGGCGCAGCGCGGACAAGGACCATAGGTCTGTGGTTGGTACACACTGGTAAGAATAGATTTAATGCCCAGTAACCCATAAAGTTCCCGCAGTGTTCTCGACATGAACGAAGTGCCCTAGTCAGTCAGAATCTCTTTCGGGATTCCGACTCGGGACATGACCTGAAACAGAGCCTACGCGACACTCTTTGCAGAAATGTTGCGCAACAGCCCTGCCTCCGGATATCGTGTTGCGTAATCCACTAGGACTAACACAAAGCGATATCTGCGTGTGCTCCGGTGAAATGGCCCGATGAGGTCCATGCCGATTCGCTCGAACGGTACCTCCATTAATGGCAGAGGACGCAAAGGCGACCTCGGAATGGCCGGGTGGTTTACCAATTGACACTCCGGGCAGGACGCACACCAACGGCGCACATCCCCCCAGATGCCCGGCCAATAAAATCGGGTAATTATCCGGTCTAGCGTTTTTTCATATCCCACGTGACCAGCCATCGGGTTATAGTGAGCCGCCTGGAAAATACGGCTTTTCGGCACCAGCAATTGGGTGTTTTCCTAACCTCTCTGAGTTCCACGACTCTATACAACCTGTCCCTAATCAATGAAAAGTGCGGGTATGACTGCATTGCGTCAGGGCGCACCACCTGACCATCAATTCGTATCACTTGATCGAAGGCCAAGCACAGAGTATCATCCCGAGACTGCTCGAGTGGAAAATCTTCCATGGAGTGGAATTCGGGAGCCGACGGAGTCTCCACGGGAGGCTCTGACGGTTCACGCTCCCCGTCCGCAGCGTTGGACAACCTCGCGTCGCTGCTGAGCACAGCACACATACCGCATGACCCTGTCCGTCATGAACGCACCCCAGCAGCATGCTCCATTAACTTGTCAAACCCCGGCCAATCGGTTCTCAAGATTAGTGGGTACGTAAGGCGGGAACTAACCGCGACCTTTACACTATGTTTTTCCTCATATACCTAATTTCTACTGACACTATGGGATACTCGTGAACATCCCCATGCACACACCTAATTTTCACCCACAATGCCTCCACCAATGTCCCGGGCCGAACCAGGCTCTGGTGAATCATAGACTGTGTACAGCCGGATTCCACCATTGCCTGATGTGTACCCCCCTGGATTCTTACCGGAACGCGGTACGTCGCTCCTGGACTGGGGGAGGGTGTTGGAGAGCCAGCAACCCGAACCACCTGGCCCACTTCCATCAGCGGACACTCCCTCCGGACGTGTCCGGCCTGCCCGCCGGGGCAGGCGTGCGACCGGTGTCCCCCTAACCACAGGGATGAACCGCCAGGTGGTCCTCTTTCTAGTTGCGGCGTCTCCCAGCCGCTGCGCATATGCAAAGGGCCGGTCCTCAGGCCCCAGCGTGGCCTCGCGGAACCTCCGCCGGTGGTCCTCCGGGGTCAGGCCCAGCCGATCCATGACGGCTTTACGCATGTCCGGGTAACTGTGCCAGGGGCAGCCCCAGGGCCGCTGTCTGCGCCTCCCCGGTGAGAAGAGGCAGGAGACAGACCGCCCACTCCGCCGCCGGCCAGCCGCATGCCTCCGCCATCGCCTCGAAAGACTGTACGTCGTCCGCCGCCGTCATCTTATGCAGTCCCACCCCTATCAAGGTGGAGGGGTCCGGGCGGCGAGCTGTTCGAGGGAGTGGGCCTGCCTCTCTGCCTGGGCCTGGAGCACCCCAAGCTAAACTGCTTGTTGTACAATCAAAAGCCGCAAAGGCACACTGAAGTTGGGTTTTTAATCAATGAAAGCCGCCGATAGTGGTGTGCGTGTATTGCGCAATGCACACATGCAGCAATTCACCGCCGTACGACTTCTCAAACTTCACGACACATGTATGTGAATACTGAATTTTAAACTCCACTCGTTTAGCCGTTTTCCTCTATAGCAGTCGTATCACAATACCAATTTTCCACGGGATTCAGTTTTTTCTTACAATTTATTTCACAAACAAAACAAATGAACAAAAGAACTCCTAATGCTGCTTCTCCTGCACTGGTAAAAAACCATGAGCCTACCCAGGTGCATTCTGGTCCTACACCTGCCTGCTCCCACGTATAAAACCAGGTGTCCACAGCATCACCCAATTAGTAAACAAAAAAAAATATCAAAAGAAAAAGCTATCCTAATACATAAAACTGTATAAGCAGTGCATCCAAACAGTGTGGATAAGGACTTTGTTCACAACGATATGCACTTGTCAATCCCTTCTAACAGACAGAAGACCAGGCCACTTATCAACACAATATTTAGTACTCAGTGAAAATGTTCACCTGTTAAAAAATTAACAAGTTAAAGGGCAGACAGCCTACAGGTGTTTTAGAGTGGAGGCAGTCACATGTCTATACATTTTGTCCATGATCCAGACCTGAGAGAAGGCTTGACTCTTCTACCCTCCACCTAAAAAATTGTCTTCAATTTATTGTTAAGTTGATTTATATGTGCTTTGTCAGCAATCAAGATGCCCAAATGTTTATAATAAGGGGATTATCTCCATAAAGTAATACCTGATTTACTACTCTGGGTATGGGATTAATTGATGTGTTTAGTCATAGTGTAGCATCCAACATCAAACATCCAATTTATTAACCACTTATTATTTAATAAAACTCAAACTAAACAAGCAAACACCCAGACTAACCAAACAATACTACTTGTGAACAAAAACAACCAAATACCAACATCAATAAAATAGCTCCGGCAAGGAGACTTAAAGTAGTTCCTGTAGTATACTTAGTCTCCCCTCATATATAATTGACCAAAGCATTACTGCTGTCAGCTATAGTGTTAAACATTAACATTAAGTTAAAGGTGTCTCATTGACGACAAGTGTAGTATGAACACACAAACCACAATGACTGATCAAACTGATGTTACACGAGCGGCTGAATCAGATCTTAGAAAATGTCAATAAAATGATTTTCTTTTCAATGTGACAAACAATATTTTTTAACCACACACTTTTATTCCATATGTAAAAGCACAAGGATACATAAACTGACATAAGCTCTTGTTCTTTATCTTCTTTATAGTTTAAAAATGATGTGCATAATTGTACGGTTACAAATAAGCGCACATTCCTTGATTACGTCAATCACCAGGACATATCTATATGACAGTATGATTTCGTCACATTATTGTCTTTGGTTGACTGAACATATAGAATGCTTAAATAGCATGTTCTGTAGATAAAGTGCATAAAGTCTTTGCTGGAAGTAGAAAAAAGAGAAATTGTGATTAAGGCAAATTAGTTCAAAGGGTGTCAGGGTTTGATGGTATAGATTAACGAGGGTAGGGTGTAAAGGATGCAGCAAATAGGGACATAAGTGCATTACAGACAAAGTAAACCAGATCCTAAAGATGACATTAGATAAAAAGATAAAATAGTGCAACAACGTAATACACCACCAATTTTACTTATTATTCTGGTGTTAAAGATAAAAGACTCAGAGTGGGAATAGCTATAGGGAACTCCAGAAAGGTGATTCACAACATTCTCCCAGTAATGCTAATAAAATAGTTTATTGTTACAACAGTAGATGTATTGGTACCCTCCTGTTGAGAAACACTGCTCTCACAGACGTGCTCACTTAGGGGAGCAGTATCGGCCAGCAAAGAGAATGCTCATGGAAGGGTTGTGTCGAATGAAGAAAAGGAAGGGGTGGTCTGCGATGAAGGTGATTGGCATGACATAGCTTCCTACAACAGCAATAGCACCGGTGGCGGCAGCCGCCTCAGTTCCCTCCTCGTTGACCTCTACGAAAGCCTTGTGGAAGACTTGCGACAGCACCAGGTCGTTGCCGGGAGCCATGCCTGTCACAGAAGAGAATGGAGATGGAATGTTTTAAATAAACAGTGCCATGTCTCACCCCACATGACGGGAACGTTGAGCACGATGAGGGGAGCCAGTTCAGGTTTCGCTTGTCTGTTCTATTAATTATTATGAATATCTCTGATAAGATCCAGGCACACGTCCTACCAGAGAAGTCAGACATTGACCCGTCGAAAACATCCACCATGCCCATGCTGACCAGGACTTTCTTCATGTCGTACTTCTCCTCCATCTTGAACCGAGGCAGCCCCACCTCAACCTTTGTTTCATTCATCTTTTCTGGACGAGTCCACTCCACAAAGTTCTCATAGGTCAGCTCCTTCTCCAACTGGGGGTGGACACACAATCTATGATTTGTTTGTCTGCGTCTTTTGTGTGTGTGTGTGTGTGTGTGTGTGTGTGTGTGTGTGTGTGTGTGTGTGTGTGTGTGTGTGTGTGTGTGTGCGCGCTCGCTACCTTCTCCAGACCCGTTGTACTGTCCTCTATCTTTCTGGGTAAAAAGATGAGCATGCTGAGCTCCTTTCCTTGGTAAGGCATCTCTAGGATCTGTAGGTTTCAAATATTACATTAAATTATATATACTGGTCTGACAACTATGTGGTTATTTTTTTTATGTATTAAAAAGTTAACAATTGTTTGATGGACTGACAGACTGTACGAATTGATCAACAAACTAGTTACCTCGCAGTTGGCTTCCTGGATGAGGGTGAAGGGGAACTCAGATGTCTGGTGCATCATCTTCACTGACTTGGTTTCATTCTGACAACAAGCAGAAAAATACAAAAAGCTTGAAGAGAAACTTAATATCAAGTGAAACTTTGAAACATTGCCTTGTTGCAGTGATGTAAAAGTGTACTGCAGGGTGTGGTCAGTACATAGTGACATCACTGTTGGGCGTGGTTAGTACAGAGTGACATCACTGTTGGGCGTGGTTAGTACAGAGTGACATCACTGTTTGGTGAAGTCAGAGGGGCAACAAACTTGACATAAGGATTTCTGGTACATATTTATGGTTTCTGTCACTTGCTGTTTAAAAATCACGTCATGCACTTCTAGCATTTAGTCCACAAGTTCAAAGCGAGGTCACTTGTTATTACTCAGAGGAAAGTTCAACAATCTTCACATTTTTTACTCTGGTGAACCATTTGTCAATGTTGTACCACTACAAAGGTGTGTCTAGTGACTCAAACTCCGCTTCATTAAACAACACATTCTCTTCCCTTCAACAAATGGAACCATCATTTCTACTGGAGCGTAGCTACCTATGATTCACTCGTAGCCATCGGGAAACACTCCCTCCAAGTCTTGACTAATTGTCAATATAAAAATGTTAGACAAATGCTTTTTTATTAAGTGATCAAATTCCACCCTTTTTGTCTTTCCACCATTTCATATGGTCGGGTTTCCTGCCATGGCCTGGATTTTGAATTCTTTTCAATCAACTTTGTTTAACTTCTTTCAATGAAGAAGTCAAAATCAACCTCCATTGCCTTGTGGTATGTGCTATTATGCAATACATTTTTAAAACCCATATTTACTGACTTCTGTCAATCAGTGTTAGTCAATGACATGTTTTCTTTGAGCAGTGTTACCTTGTTGAGTCTAAACTGATCATCCCGTGTGTTACTCTCTTGAAACGGCTCGTTCCATTTGCCTTTGAAGTAGATGGCATTGACCAGCACCAGCCTGGTGAGGCCGTGCACCACACCCTCGGCCAGCAAGTCCTTAATTTTACCTGGAAATCAAAACAAATAAACAAACGTGAAGCAATGTCACACAAATGAAAGCATGTCTATTGCCATGTTTCCATGTGTGTTAGTGTGTATGACCCACCTTGTGTCTGCTCGTCCACCCATTTGTTGATGTTGAGCCTGGCCGCCTCGTAGCTGACTACGAAGTCCACTGACTCCAGCTCTGCGCTGTAGTGCTTCATGGTTTTTCCTAAATAATCCTGGAATCATCAACGACACATTTACCGAGTCTGATCACCCAAAACAAAATAATCTCTTTGCTTAACTTTAGTGAGTAGTAGTAACAGCCGGAGAAGTACTTCCACGGTTTTACTTGATGGTATGCTGGCGTACTGTCCACCCCCTCGTTCATGGTTCCTTCTTACAAAGCTTAAAGATTCCTATGTGTGCCTCTCATTCACTCCAGCCTCATATGTAAACTACACACATGCTGAAACACACACCTCAACAAACTTGTAGGACTGCTCCCCGTACAGCCTGTTAGCAACACTGAGGGTATACGGAGCATCAGCCTTGTTGAGCTCGCTCAGCAGTTGGGCAAAGCTAACGTGGACATCATCCAGACAATCCTGGGTTTTCAGGCACTGTGGAAAAAGTAGACGAGTGTTACAGAGATGTACTGAGCACGTGGCAGACCAGTCTATTATAAACAGTTTATTAGATCATCTTGCCTATTAAGTGAAAGAATAAAAACAGCCATTGAAAAAGTAGAGGGACCACTTTAACACAGACTGTAGAGAACCCATGGAAATGAAACATCCACATGAAGACGCACGCCATCTCTCTACCACGTTATTTACATGTTTATCTTCAAAAACACATGACCAATCTTATGATTCAGCTGATTTCAGAGCGGTGAGTATCCAAATCAACAAGATCTACACAGTCATTTTGGTAGAAAGTCATCATGACATTTGTTAAATATAGTGTTAACCACATCCAAGAAGGTTATACACAAGAATAAGAAATATATACAAAAGGAAACAGCTTGATTTGTGTGTACACTATTTTCCTAAGTTTATTTATGAGAGTTAAGTCTAATCACACTGTGGTTTCCAGAGATATAAAAGGATTCCAGGAGGAAGCCATCAATAGAAAAGTCAGGACTACATTCCTGTGCATAATGTAATAATATGTGATGTCGAACTGTTGGACACACACACTAAACTTTCCAAGTCAAATCGCTGATCAAAATAAGTGAGTAAAACTCTTTTTTTTGTTCAGTAAAACACGTCTGTCCCTAGTAAAACCCCCCTCCAGCACTAAGAAATAATAAGATGATGATCGTAGTTACATATTATATTGCAAGAGCCAGTGAATGCACATTCCCACATTGGACTGAATCATTACATTAATGGTTGGCGGGAAGATAAAAGACTAGTTCTGACAAGAAATGTGATGGATTCAGGGTGAAGTCTGGCCCTCCCACATACTCCCACTATACCAGCCCAGAGTTATCTGGGTGTGTCTTTGGTTGAGCAATCAATTGGAAAAAGGTTAATTTTTTTTATTCCTCTGCTGTTGCTTCGGCTGTACAGGCTGCCACTTTTTTCTTCTCGCTGTGTTAACATATTATTCCTTAAGTATATTGTTGGATATTCATAATTATTTTCATGCTGGGTTGACTCTCTGGTGATTTCAGAAGACGCAGCTCATGGTGGTGTTTTGATTGAGTGCATTTCACTGTTTGAAATCTGCATCCTTTTGTCCACTGAATGGACAAACCAACGAGGCTTCACAGAATCACCCTGAATCAGGTGCACCAACCCACAAAGCCATTCATGTTGATATTTTACTTTTCACAAGGTCAGTGTGTGTGTGTGTGTGTACTGTACCTCTGACATCTGCGTGGCTGTGTTGCCTCTGGCCCCAAGCATCACCATAGCCAGAGCTGAAGAGATGCTGAAAGGGGAGTAGAAGACATTCGTAGTCTTGTCCTCATCTCCAAACTTTTTGAGCAGAGCCAGAGAGAAGGTGGTGTTGGCCTCGGACAGAGGGGTTGGTGATGCCATGGTGTCTACAAAGAAGGGAGGGCAGACTAGCATTCATGATTGCATTACAAACTTCTAAAATGGTTTTAAAAAGGTTTTTGTCTCTTTAACTAGATATACTAGTAATATTTAACTATGTAAAGTGGTGGTTATTTTCATTCATAATTTAAGATTATTTTGAAATTAGCTGCATCGTTGGTGGTGTCTATGCAAATTTACCAGTAGATTGTAATTATATTTACAAAAAATCATATATTCAAGAAAGTATTTAATATAGGATGTTTTGTCATTATGATTACAAAACAGTAGACATTTAAGAAAGTATTACACTTTTGGATCTGCCAATGGAATAATAACAGCTGAAATGGTGAATGTCGCTCCTGGATAACACAAAGAGTAACTACTTATCATGTTACATTTAGTAGCTATATATTACAATTTAGAATAACATATTGTAGCATTTACTATACTTCATTCTTAACGCCACACCATGAGTCAACCAAGTTAAATGCCTGTCATCTATACATCTCTAACACAAGGCCAGTCCTATTTAACCTTACCTGTACAAATGAGTAAACTTACTATTAATACACCAACTATATATATAAACTGTCACAGTTCAGCTTCCTTTCTTCTTCTGCCACTCTGTCTCTCACTCCCTTAATCAGCTCACTCAGTGCACCTGCTGGTCACACCCACCTCGTCAGCTCATCACTCTCACCTGCCCACCCTACTGCACCCATTTCCTACAGTATTTAGGTCACAGCTTCCCACAAAAACACTGTCAGATCCTTCTCCGCATTCATGCCAGACCCTCCAGAAAATACCCTCCGTTTTCAAACCACACTCCTTTTATACAAGCAAAATGTTACATACTGTTGTAATAGAAAGTTTGATTAAGGCAAGTTATTTCTAAGGGTGTGAGGCTTTAATGATATATATCAACTAGGGTAAGGGTGTAAAGGGTGCAGCAAATAGGGGCATATGTGCATTACAGACATAAAGTAAACCAGATCCTAAAGATGAGATTAGGTGAAAAAGATAAAACAGTGCAATAATGTAATGCTCCAGAAACACACAGGTAATGCAAACAAGAAGCCACGCCAACTTTACTTGTCATTCCGGTGTTAAAGATAAAGGACTCAGAGTGTGATTAGCTATAGGGAACTCCAGAGTGGTGATACTCAACATTCTTCCAGTAATGCTAGTAAAATAGTCTACTGTTACAATAGTAGGTGTATTGTACTCCTCCCCCTTCCTGTTGAGAAACACTGCTCTCAACTACGTGCTCACTGAGGGGAGCAGTATCTGCCAGCAAAGAGAATGCTCATGGAGGGGTTGTGTCGAATGAAGACGAGGAAGGGGTGGTCTGCAATGAAGGTGATTGGCCTGACATAGCACAAGAACTGGAAAACCAAACCAGATCTGTGGTTTTCAAATATTACATTAAATTATATATACTGGTCTGACAACTACGTGGGTATTTTTGTATGTATTAACAAGTTAACAATTTTTTGATGGACTGACAGACTGTACGAATTGATCAACAAACTAATTACCTGACAGTTGGCTTCCTGGATCGAGTTATAGGGGAACTCAGATGTCTGGTGCATCATCTTCACTCACTTGGTTTCATTCTGACAACAAGCAGAAAAATACGCAAAACTTGAAGAGAAACTTAATACCAAGTGAAATTTTGAAATGATGTAAAAGTGTTCTGCAGGCTGTGGTCAGTACATGGTGACATCATTAGTGGGTGGGGTCAGAGGGGCAACAAACTTGACAAAAGGATTTCTGGTTCTTTTTCACGGTTTCTGTCACCTGCTGGTTAAAAATCACTTCATGCACTTCTAGCATTTAGTACACAAGTTCAAAGCGAGGTCACTTGTTATTACTCAGAGGAAAGTCCAACATCTTCCCATTTTTTATTCTGGTGAAGGGTTTGTCAATGTTGTACCACTACATAGGTGTGTGTAGTCTGGGTAGGACTCTCTGGCGCAGCACTTAACTGGTTTGAATCCTACTTGAAGGGCAGAGAATACTTTGTGTCTGTAGCTAATTACACATCAGAGCTGACTAGGGTGACATGTGGTGTTCTCCAAGGTTCAATACTGGGGCCTCTTCTGTTCAACATCTACATGCTTCCACTGGCTCAGATTATGGAAAACAACAAAGTGTAATATCATAATTATGCAGACGACACACAACAATATCACATAACTATATCACCAGAGGACTATAATCCCATTCAAGGGCTGGGTAAATGCATTGAACAAATCAACAACTGGATGTGCCAGAATCTTCTTCAATTAAATAAAGATAAAACAGAAGTAATTGTTTTTGGCAGCAAGGATGAACGATTGAAAGTCAGCGCTCAGCTTCAATCACTGATGTTAAAAACCACAAACCAAGCCAGAAATCTAGGTGTAGTTATGGATTCAGACCTCAGCCTGAACAGCCATATCAAGACAATTACAAAATCAGCCTACCTGAAGAATATAGAAAGGATTACAGGATTTATGTCTCAACAGGATTTAGAAAAACTTGTCCACGCTTTTATCTTCAGTAGACTCAACTACTGTAACTGTGTGTTTACAGGTCTCTGTAAAAAGTCAGTCAGAACGCTGTAGCTGATTCAGAACGCTGCAGCTCGAGTCCTCACTAAGACCAAGAAAGTGGATCACATCACTCCAGTTCTGAAGTCTTTGCACTGGCTTCCTGTTCAACAAAGAATTGACTTTAAAATCCTGCTGTTGGTTTATAAAGCACTTAATGGTTTAGGGCCTAAATACATTTGATATGCTGCTACCTTATGAACCATCCCGACCCCTTAGGTCGTCTGGGACTGGTCTACTTCCTGTTCCAAGAGTCAGAACTAAACATGGACAAGCAGCGTTCAGTTTTTCTGCTCTGCACTGCAACTTTTATTCTATTTTTTTGCTTTTTAGTGTTTTACTTACTGTTTTTAAATGAATGTTCTTTTGAATTATGATTTGATGCTTTTAAGTGAAGCACTTTGAATTGCCTTGTTGAAATAGGCAATACAAATAAACTTGCCTCCCTAAAGGGACTGATCCCAGACGGCCCTTAAGACCACGGTCTTAGGGTGGGCGGAGGGGAGCCGGAGGTGGGACCTAAGGCAAGGCAGAACGCGCTTCGGGGGGCGGGCCCGCAGATTCAAGGATCTCTGATAGAGTTGGAAATACATGATCCCTGAGGTTTCTTTCAGATGTTTGATACCGTGTTACTATATTCTATGTTTGAGAAATACAGCTAATGAGCTTTTTATTTTCCAACATTTTCAGAAATTCAAGGAAAGTATAAAACCATTTTAAAAAAAAACAAAAAACAAAAACAAACCCACAAAAAACAACCCTGCCTGTTTGGAGTTCCCTGCCTTGTTTCTGCCCTGGAAAACCACCATAGCCTTCTGTCCCTGACCACGGTAACGGCCCCAGCTTCCTCGGGCTTCTGTCTGTCTTTTCCCCCTGACGGCTTGGCGGTTTCCCCGTAAGCAGAACTTGGACTGTGTGTGGATATTGTGAGATCTCTGCCTGTACTTAAGCTTCGTTCACTATTTCCGTCTCATCATATTGTGTCTGGGTCCTTACCACCCCCCGCTCCCTCCCCAAGTATGACACCATGAAAAAATAAAAGAAATCACAGCGTTTTCAAACCACACTCCTTTTATACAAGCAAAATGTTACATACTGTTGTAATAGAAAGTTTGATTAAGGCAAGTTATTTCTAAGGGTGTGAGGCTTTAATGATATATATCAACTAGGGTAGGGTGTAAAGGGTGCAGCAAATAGGGGCATATGTGCATTACAGACATAAAGTAAACCAGATCTTAAAGATGACATTAGGTGAAAAAGATAAAACAGTGCAACAACAGAACGAGAACACAGAGTGTGATTAGCTATAGGGAACTCCAGAGAGGTGATTCTCAACATTCTTCCAGTAATGCTAATAAAATAGTTTACTGTTACAATAGTAGATGTATTGTACTCCTCCCCCCTCCTGTTGAGAAACACTGCTCTCAACGACGGGATCACTGAGGGGAGCAGTATCTGCCAGCAAAGAGAATGCTCATAGAGGGGTTGTGTCGGATGAAGAAGAGGAAGGGGTGGTCTGCGATGAAGGTGGGTGGCATGGAGCGGGAATTTATGATAGCACTGGTGGCGGCAGCCACCTCAGTTCCCTCCTCGTTGACCTCCACGAAAGCCTTGTGGACGACTTTCGACAGCACCAGGTCGTTGCCGGGAGCCATGCCTGTCAAGGAAGAGAATGGAGACGGAATATTTTAAATAAACAGTGCCATGTCTCACCTCACGTGACAGAAAAGTTGAACACGATGAAGGGAGCCAGTTCAGGTTTTGAGTATCTGTTCTATTAATTATGAATATATCTGACATGATCCAGGCACACGTCCTACCAGAGAAGTCACACTTTGACTCGTCGAAAGCATCCACCATGCCCATGCTGACCAGGACTTTCTCCATGTCGTACTTCTCCTCCATCTTGAACCGAGGCAGCCCCACCTCAACCTTTGTTTCATTCATCTTTTCTGGACGAGTCCACTCCACAAAGTTCTCATAGGTCAGCTCCTTCTCCAGCTGGGGGTGGACACACAATCTATGATTTGTTTGTCTGCGTCTTGAGTTTCTTTATGAGAGCAAGTGTGTGTGCCCTACCTTCTCCAGACCCGTTGTAATGTCCTCTATCTCATTGGGTAAAAAGATGAGCATGCTGAGCTCCTTTCCTTGGTAAGGCATCTCTAGGATCTGAGCAACAAAAGGTTTCAAATATTACATATACATACATACATCTTCTTTTTTTAGTGTATTAAAAAGTTAATTGTTTGATGGACTGACAGACTGTACGAATTGAGCAACAAACTAGTTACCTGGCAGTTGGCTTCCTGGATGTAAGTGAAGGGGAACTCGGATGTCTGGTGCATCATCTTCACTGACTTGTCTTCATTCTGACAAGCAGAAAAATACAGAAAGCTTGAAGAGAAACTTAATATCAAGTGAAACTTTGAAACATCGCTTTGTTGCAATGATGTAAAAGTATACTGCAGGGTGTGGTCAGTACATAGTGACATCATTAGTGGGTGGGGTCAGAGGGGCAACAAACTTGACAATAAGATTTCTGGTTCATTTTCACAGTTTCTGTCTCCTGCTGCTTAAAAATCACTTCATGCACTTCTAGCATTTAGTCCACAAGTTCAAAGCGAGGTCACTTGTTATTACTCAGCGGAAAGTCAACAATCTTCACATTTTTTTACTCTGGTGAACCATTTGTCAATGTTGTACCACTACATGCGTCTAGTGACTCAAACTCTGCTTCATTAAACAACACATTCTCTTCCCTTCACCAAATGGAAGCATCATTTCTACTGGAGCGTAGCTACCTATGATTCACTTGTAGCCATTGGGAAACTCGCCCTCCAAGTCTTGACTAATTTTCAAAAGAAAATTGTCAGACAAATGCTTTTTTTATTAAGTGATCAAATTCCACCATTTTTGCCTTTCCACCATTTCATATGGTCGGGTTTCCTGCCATGGCCTGGATGTTGAATTCTTTTCATTCAACTTTAACTTCTTTCAATGAAGAAGTCAAAATCAACCTCCATTGCCTTCGTGGTATGTGCTATTATGCAATACATTTTTAAAACCCATATTTACTGACTTCTGTCAATGACATGTTTTCCTTGAGCAGTGTTACCTTGTTGAATATAAACTGAACATCCCGTGTGTTACTCTCTTGAAACTGCTTGTTCCATTTGCCTTTGAAGTAGATGGCATTGACCAGCACCAGCCTGGTGAGGCTGTCCACCACACCCTCGGCCAGCAAGTCCTTAATTTTACCTGGAAATCAAAACAGACACAAACGTAAAGCAATGTCACACAAATGAAAGCATGTCTATTGCCATGTTTCCATGTGTGTTAGTGTGTATGACCCACCTTGTGTCTGCTCGTCCACCCATTTGTTGATGTTGAGCCTGGCCGCCTCTGAGCTGGCTTTGAAGTCCACCGACTCCAGCTCTGCGCTGTAGTGCTTCTTGGTTTTTCCTAAATAATCCTGGAATCATCAACGACACATTTACCGAGTCTGATCACCCAAAACAAAATAATCTCTTTGCTTAACTTTAGTGAGTAGTAGTAACAGCCGGAGAAGTACTTCCACGGTTTTACTTGATGGTATGCTGGCGTACTGTCCACCCCCTCGTTCATGGTTCCTTCTTACAAAGCTTAAAGATTCCTATGTGTGCCTCTCATTCACTCCAGCCTCATATGTAAACTACACACATGCTGAAACACACACCTCAACAAACTTGTAGGACTGCTCCCCGTACAGCCTGTTAGCAACACTGAGGGCATACGGAGCATCAGCCTTGTTGAGCTCGCTCAGCAGTTGGGCAAAGCTAACGTGGACATCATCCAGACAATCCTGGGTTTTCAGGCACTGTGGAAAAAGTAGACGAGTGTTACAGAGATACACTGAGCACGTGGCAGACCAGTCTATTATAAACAGTTTATTAGATCATCTTGCCTATTAAGTGAAAGAATAAAAAACAGCCATTGAAAAAGTAGAGGGACCACTTTAACACAGACTGTAGAGAACCCATGGAAATGAAACATCCACATGAAGACGCACGCCATCTCTCTACCACGTTATTTACATGTTTATCTTCAAAAACACATGACCAATCTTATGACTCAGCTGATTTCAGAGCGGTGAGTATCCAAATCAACAAGACCTACACAGTCATTTTGGTAGAAAGTCATCATGACATTTGTTAAATATGGTGTTAACCACATCCAAGAAGGTTGTACACAAGAATAAGAAATATATACAAAAGGAAACAGCTTGATTTGTGTGTACACTATTTTCCTAAGTTTATTTATGAGAGTTAAGTCTAATCACACTGTGGTTTCCAGAGATATAAAAGGATTCCAGGAGGAAGCCATCAATAGAAAAGTCAGGACTACATTCCTGTGCATAATGTAATAATATGTGATGTCGAACTGTTGGACACACACACTAAACTTTCCAAGTCAAATCGCTGATCAAAATAAGTGAGTAAAACTCTTTTTTTTGTTCAGTAAAACACGTCTGTCCCTAGTAAAACCCCCCTCCAGCACTAAGAAATAATAAGATGATGATCGTAGTTACATATTATATTGCAAGAGCCAGTGAATGCACATTCCCACATTGGACTGAATCATTACATTAATGGTTGGCGGGAAGATAAAAGACTAGTTCTGACAAGAAATGTGATGGATTCAGGGTGAAGTCTGGCCCTCCCACATACTCCCACTATACCAGCCCAGAGTTATCTGGGTGTGTCTTTGGTTGAGCAATCAATTGGAAAAAGGTTAATTTTTTTTATTCCTCTGCTGTTGCTTCGGCTGTACAGGCTGCCACTTTTTTCTTCTCGCTGTGTTAACATATTATTCCTTAAGTATATTGTTGGATATTCATAATTATTTTCATGCTGGGTTGACTCTCTGGTGATTTCAGAAGACGCAGCTCATGGTGGTGTTTTGATTGAGTGCATTTCACTGTTTGAAATCTGCATCCTTTTGTCCACTGAATGGACAAACCAACGAGGCTTCACAGAATCACCCTGAATCAGGTGCACCAACCCACAAAGCCATTCATGTTGATATTTTACTTTTCACAAGGTCAGTGTGTGTGTGTGTGTGTGTGTGTGTGTGTGTGTGTGTGTGTGTGTGTGTGTGTGTGTGTGTGTGTGTGTGTGTGTGTGTGTGTGTGTGTGTACTGTACCTCTGACATCTGCGTGGCTGTGTTGCCTCTGGCCCCAAGCATCACCATAGCCAGAGCTGAAGAGATGCTGAAAGGGGAGTAGAAGACATTCGTAGTCTTGTCCTCATCTCCAAACTTTTTGAGCAGAGCCAGAGAGAAGGTGGTGTTGGCCTCGGACAGAGGGGTTGGTGATGCCATGGTGTCTACAAAGAAGGGAGGGCAGACTAGCATTCATGATTGCATTACAAACTTCTAAAATGGTTTTAAAAAGGTTTTTGTCTCTTTAACTAGATATACTAGTAATATTTAACTATGTAAAGTGGTGGTTATTTTCATTCATAATTTAAGATTATTTTGAAATTAGCTGCATCGTTGGTGGTGTCTATGCAAATTTACCAGTAGATTGTAATTATATTTACAAAAAATCATATATTCAAGAAAGTATTTAATATAGGATGTTTTGTCATTATGATTACAAAACAGTAGACATTTAAGAAAGTATTACACTTTTGGATCTGCCAATGGAATAATAACAGCTGAAATGGTGAATGTCGCTCCTGGATAACAAAGAGTAACTACTTATCATGTTACATTTAGTAGCTATATATTACAATTTAGAATAACATATTGTAGCATTTACTATACTTCATTCTTAACGCCACACCATGAGTCAACCAAGTTAAATGCCTGTCATCTATACATCTCTAACACAAGGCCAGTCCTATTTAACCTTACCTGTACAAATGAGTAAACTTACTATTAATACACCAACTATATATATAAACTGTCACAGTTCAGCTTCCTTTCTTCTTCTGCCACTCTGTCTCTCACTCCCTTAATCAGCTCACTCAGTGCACCTGCTGGTCACACCCACCTCGTCAGCTCATCACTCTCACCTGCCCACCCTACTGCACCCATTTCCTACAGTATTTAGGTCACAGCTTCCCACAAAAACACTGTCAGATCCTTCTCCGCATTCATGCCAGACCCTCCAGAAAATACCCTCCGTTTTCAAACCACACTCCTTTTATACAAGCAAAATGTTACATACTGTTGTAATAGAAAGTTTGATTAAGGCAAGTTATTTCTAAGGGTGTGAGGCTTTAATGATATATATCAACTAGGGTAAGGGTGTAAAGGGTGCAGCAAATAGGGGCATATGTGCATTACAGACATAAAGTAAACCAGATCCTAAAGATGAGATTAGGTGAAAAAGATAAAACAGTGCAATAATGTAATGCTCCAGAAACACACAGGTAATGCAAACAAGAAGCCACACCAACTTTACTTGTCATTCCGGTGTTAAAGATAAAGGACTCAGAGTGTGATTAGCTATAGGGAACTCCAGAGTGGTGATACTCAACATTCTTCCAGTAATGCTAGTAAAATAGTCTACTGTTACAATAGTGGGTGTATTGTACTCCTCCCCCTTCCTGTTGAGAAACACTGCTCTCAACTACGTGCTCACTGAGGGGAGCAGTATCTGCCAGCAAAGAGAATGCTCATGGAGGAGTTGTGTCGAATGAAGACGAGGAAGGGGTGGTCTGCGATGAAGGTGATTGGCCTGACATAGCACAAGAACTGGAAAACCAAACCGGATCTGTGGTTTTCAAATATTACATTAAATTATATATACTGGTTTGACAACTACGTGGGTATTTTTGTATGTATTAACAAGTTAACAATTTTTTGATGGACTGACAGACTGTACGAATTGATCAACAAACTAATTACCTGACAGTTGGCTTCCTGGATCGAGTTATAGGGGAACTCAGATGTCTGGTGCATCATCTTCACTCACTTGGTTTCATTCTGACAACAAGCAGAAAAATACGCAAAACTTGAAGAGAAACTTAATACCAAGTGAAATTTTGAAATGATGTAAAAGTGTTCTGCAGGCTGTGGTCAGTACATGGTGACATCATTAGTGGGTGGGGTCAGAGGGGCAACAAACTTGACAAAAGGATTTCTGGTTCTTTTTCACGGTTTCTGTCACCTGCTGGTTAAAAATCACTTCATGCACTTCTAGCATTTAGTACACAAGTTCAAAGCGAGGTCACTTGTTATTACTCAGAGGAAAGTCCAACATCTTCACATTTTTTACTCTGGTGAACCATTGGTCAATGGTGTACCACTACATAGTAGTACACTGTGTTGCCTCTGGCCCCAAGCATCACCATAGCCAGAGCCTAAGAGATGCTGAAAGGGGAGTAGAAGACATTCGCAGTCTTGTCCTCATCTCCAAACTTTTTGAGCAGATCCAGAGAGAAGGTGGTGTTGGCCTTGGACAGAGGGGTTGGTGATGCCATGGTGTCTACAAAGAAGGGAGGGCAGACTAGCATTCATGATAGCATGACAAACATCCAAAATATTTTTAAAAGGTTTACGTCTCTTTTATACTCGTAATATTTAACTAAGTAAAGTGGTGGTTATTTTCATTAATAATTTAAGATTATTTTGTAATTAGCTGCATCGATGGTGGTGTCTATGCAAATTTACCGGTATATTATAATTATATTGACAAAAAATTATAAATTCAAGAAAGTATGTAATATATGATGTTTTATCAATATGATTACAAAACATTCCTTCCAGATATTCACTTCCAGATTTGCCAATGGAATAATAACAGCTGAAATGGTGAATGTCGCTCCTGGATAACACAAAGAGTAACTACTTATCATTTTACATTTAAGAGCTATATATTACAATTTAGAATAACGTATTGTAGCATTTCCTATACTTCATTCTGAACGCCACACCATGAGTCAACCAAGTTAAATGCCTGTCATCTATACATCTATAACACAAGGACAGTCCTATTGAACCTGACCTGTACAAATAAGTAAACTTATTATTAATACACCAATTTTATATAAACTAAATAATTCCATCCCACCATCTCAATCTGAATTAAATTCATCTTCTACTTACTGACAGATATACTTTATTGTAGTCCTCGAGTGTTCAATAGCCTTTCCGTCACAGGAAGACTTCTGTCTAAACCACGAGTTTTATTATTTACACGCTGACTGACACGCCCAGAAAGCTTTGCCAAAGGAGCTTTCGCAAAGATTTCTTTCGCCGTCCGACGTCGCAGCCCCAGCTACACTGCGCATGCGTCAAATCCCAAAGCCCAAGAACGTGTCCAAGGCTGACTTCAACAAGCCCATGATGGGAATAAGCCTTGATTCTCATATACGGAGACAATAGCTTTCAGCCTTTTAACACAAATAAGATTAGAGAGGTTTCCTTTAAGATTAGTGTTACCCTGCAAAGCATGTTCTCAATAAATTGAAGAAAGATTTAGATATAAATTGTTTCTTTTGCACAGTTCAACCTGAAACTGTGCCTCATCTTTTTTTGGCATTTTCAGTACTCTAAAAAGTTATGGGAAAATGTCTAAACAGTTTCAGCAATGTTTTGTACTCAGATTTTGTATTATTTTATGAACATGTTATATTTGGATTTATTAGCTATGACAGAACATTTGAGGAAAGTGCGTACACCATAAATGTATTGATTGTTTTTGCCAAATTCTATATTCATAAGTGTAAGTTTACAAGCCAAAGACCTATTGTTTGTGTTTTTTACAAAGAGTTTGAAATGTATCTAAAAACTCTTAAATGCTGTTCCAACAATAAGGCCACGAGAACAGTAACGGCATGCATTGCCTTTGATATATGTTTGCAATTATACAATCAGAGTTTGTGCCTTAGTGTCCTCTTTTTTATTTTTATCTTATGGTTTTTTTTCTGTCTATTTTTTTCCCTCTGCGGTTGCGCCCCTGGCTTCTTAATTGTACTGTATTTAAATGTATTTCCTGTATTATGAGTTAACCAGTTTAAGAGAGAAAACTTGTTGTAATCTTGTGTTTTCATTTTTTTTTATCTCTATTTGGAGAATGCCAGTATGAGTAGGATTTAGATTGATATCTTTAACTTAAGATGGAGAACGTGTTTGATAGATGGGGGAATGCAGAGGTGCTGTGTACTTGCTCGATGGATGAACACAAACTTGAGGCTGACAGAGGACAGACCAGGCAGCGTTACAATACCGTGATGTTCCACCAGGTGGGAGTGTCTGATGTCTCTGTCTGATGTTTCTGGTCAGGTGGTACAAGGAGGTCTCATGAAGGAACTCCCATCCATACCCGACAACTTCAGGAAAGGATGAGAAAAAAGTGTACGAGAGCAGGCGGCAGCAGAAGGGGGCGTTGAAAATAAATGACTTCCTATTAAATCCGATCTGTAGGATACTTGTAGTTTGAAAACCTCGTTCGGATTCATTCATATGTGTTTGTAAGTATTTATTAATTTATGTAGAAATGTGCGTGCATCTTATATTATATGCTATTATTTGTTATTTTTATGTCTGCCTGTGAAACACTTTGCTGCTGGCTTTGATATGTTTCATATAAATAAGCTTTATTATTATCGACCACACACACGATATGTTTTTAGATTAAACCTCCATTGCACAACATGAGACTAATTAGCCTATAATCAAGCGATAAGTATTACAATTAAACAGAAAAATAGGATTTTCTGCAAAACGTGGCGTTTGTTGTCAAATCCAAGAGCCAATCAGCTCTTTGATCTGGCGACAGCCAGGCGTTTCCCATCATGCCCTGAGTCATGCAGGTGGTGGCAGCAACTGCGGCCATCATAAGTAATATGCAATATAATCAAACTGATCTTACACAAGTCAAAAAAGTCAACAAAAGTATTTTCTTTTCAATGTGACAAACAACATTTTTGAACCACACACTTTTATTCCACATGTAAAAGCAGAAGGATACATCAACTGACATAAGCTCGTTCTTTACAGTCTATAAATATGATATGCATAATTGCACAATTACAACTAACCGCACTTTCCTTGATTACGTCAATCATCAAGGACATATCTATATGACAGTGTGATTTCATCACATTATTGTCTTTGGTTGACTGAACATATGGAATGCTGGAATTGCATGTTCTGTAGATAAAGTGCAGCAAATCTTGCAAAAGTCATATTTTCCAATGGTATGAAAGTAAAGTTGACGTAGAAAAAAGAGAAATTGTGATTTAAGGCTAATTCTTCCAAAGGGTGTCAGGGTTTAATGGCATAAATTAACGAGGGTAGTTTGTAAAGGGTGCAGCAAATAGGGACATACGTGCATTACAGACATAAAGTAAACCAGATCCTAAAGATGAGATTAGTTGCAAAAGATAAAATAGTGCAACAACGTAACGGTCCAGAAACACAGAGGTGATGCAAACAAGAAGCCACACTTAGAAATTTCAACACCACCAATTTTACTTGTCATTCTGGTGTTAAAGATAAAGAACTCAAGAGTGTGAATAGCTATAGGGAACTCCAGAAGGGTGATTCTCAACATTCTCCCAGTAATGCTAATAAAATAGTTTACTGTTACAACAGTAGATGTATTGGTACCCTCCTGTTGAGAAACACTGCTCTCACAGACGTGCTCACTTAGGGGAGCAGTATCGGCCAGCAAAGAGAATGCTCATGGAAGGGTTGTGTCGGATGAAGAAGAGGAAGGGGTGGTCTGCAATGAAGGTGGGTGGCATGGAGCGGGAATTTATGATGGCACCGGTGGCGGCAGCCGCCTCAGTTCCCTCCTCGTTGACCTCCACGAAAGCCTTGTGGAAGACTTCCGACAGCACCAGGTCGTTGCCGGGAGCCATGCCTGTCACAGAAGAGAATGGAGATGGAATATTTTAAATAAACACAGTGCCATGTCTCACCCCACATGACGGGAACGTTGAGCACGATGAGGGGAGCCAGTTCAGGTTTCGAGTATTTGTTCTATTAATTATTATGAATATCTCTGATATGATCCAGGCACACGTCCTACCAGAGAAGTCACACTTTGACTCGTCGAAAGCATCCACCATGCCCATGCTGACCAGGAGTTTCTTCATGTCGTACTTCTCCTCCATCTTGAACCGAGGCAGCCCCACCTCAACCTTTCTTTCATTCATCTTTTCTGGACGAGTCCACTCCACAAAGTTCTCATAGGTCAGCTCCTTCTCCAGCTGGGGGTGGACACACAATCTATGATTTGTTTGTCTGCGTCTTGTGGGTTTCTTTATGAGAGCAAGTGCGTGCGTGCGTGCGTGCGTGCGTGCGTGCGTGCGTGCGTGCGTGCGTGCGTGCGTGCGTGCGTGCGTGCGTGCGTGCGTGCGTGCGTCCTACCTTCTCCAGACCCGTTGTACTGTCCTCTATCTCACTGGGTAAAAAGATGAGCATGCTGAGCTCCTTTCCTTGGTAAGGCATCTCTAGGATCTGTGGGTTTCAAATATTACATTAAATTCTATATACTGGTCTTACAACTACCTGGTTATTTTTTTTTTATATATTAACAAGTTAACAATTTTTTGATGGACTGACAGACTGTACGAATTGATCAACAAACTAGTTACCTGGCAGTTGGCTTCCTGGATGATGGTGAAGGGGAACTTGGATGTCTGGTGCATCATCTTCACTGACTTGGTTTCATTCTGACAACAAGCAGAAAAATACAGAAAGCTTGAAGAGAAACTTAATATCAAGTGAAACTTTGAAACATTGCCTTGTTGCAGTGATGTAAAAGTGTACTGCAGGGTGGGGTCAGTACATAGTGACATCACTGTTGGGTGTGGTTAGTACAGAGTGACATCACTGTTGGGTGGGGTCAGAGGGGCAACAAACTTGACATAAGGATTTCTGGTACATATTTATGGTTTCTGTCACTTGCTGGTTAAAAATCACTTCATGCACTTCTAGCATTTAGTCCACAAGTTCAAAGCGAGGTCACTTGTTATTACTCAGAAGTTCAACAATCTTCACATTTTTTACTCTGGTGAACCATTTGTCAATGTTGTACCACTACAAAGGTGTGTCTAGTGACTCAAACTCTGCTTCATTAAACAACACATTCTCTTCCCTTCAACAAATGGAAGCATCATTTCTACTGGAGCGTAGCTACCTATGATTCACTCGTAGCCATTGGGAAACGCTCCCTCCAAGTCTTGACTAATTGTCAATATAAAAATGTCAGACAAATGCTTTTTTATTAAGTGATGAAATTCCACCCTTTTTGTCTTTCCACCATTTCATATGGTCGGGTTTCCTGCCATGGCCTGGATGTTGAATTATTTTCAATCAACTTTGTTTAACTTCTTTCAATGAAGAAGTCAAAATCAACCTCCATTGCCTTCGTGGTATGTGCTATTATGCAATACATTTTTAAAACCCATATTTACTGACTTCTGTCAATCAGTGTTAGTCAATGACATGTTTTCTTTGAGCAGTGTTACCTTGTTGAGTCTAAACTGATCATCCCGTGTGTTACTCTCTTGAAACGGCTCGTTCCATTTGCCTTTGAAGTAGATGGCATTGACCAGCACCAGCCTGGTGAGGCTGTGCACCACACCCTCGGCCAGCAAGTCCTTAATTTTACCTGGAAATCAAAACAGACACAAACGTAAAGCAATGTCACACAAATGAAAGCATGTCTATTGCCATGTTTCCATGTGTGTTAGTGTGTATGACCCACCTTGTGTCTGCTCGTCCACCCATTTGTTGATGTTGAGCCTGGCCGCCTCTGAGCTGGCTTTGAAATCCACCGACTCCAGCTCTGCGCTGTAGTGCTTCTTGGTTTTTCCTAAATAATCCTGGAATCATCAACGACACATTTACCGAGTCTGATCACCCAAAACAAAATAATCTCTTTGCTTAACTTTAGTGAGTAGTAGTAACAGCCGGAGAAGTACTTCCACGGTTTTACTTGATGGTATGCTGGCGTACTGTCCACCCCCTCGTTCATGGTTCCTTCTTACAAAGCTTAAAGATTCCTATGTGTGCCTCTCATTCACTCCAGCCTCATATGTAAACTACACACATGCTGAAACACACACCTCAACAAACTTGTAGGACTGCTCCCCGTACAGCCTGTTAGCAACACTGAGGGCATACGGAGCATCAGCCTTGTTGAGCTCGCTCAGCAGTTGGGCAAAGCTAACGTGGACATCATCCAGACAATCCTGGGTTTTCAGGCACTGTGGAAAAAGTAGACGAGTGTTACAGAGATGTACTGAGCACGTGGCAGACCAGTCTATTATAAACAGTATATTAGATCATCTTGCCTATTAAGTGATGAGTTTGACAAGTGTCCCTTGTTGACGTTGGTGCATTAACAAGTTTGCTTACATTAAGTTGAGTGACGGTGGGCAGCAGTCGCTCACCTGAAATACTTTGTGATATATTTGGTTGCAAAGCCCTCTCTAGTTGATTAATTGGTCATAAAAAAAACTCAAAAGAGTAAGGAATCAGCACCAAATCTATAACACAGAAAAATTGGTCCATAATGATCTACTGGGAAGAATTGGATTGCTTGGACTTTCTCATCACTTAATGGGTATGATACTTCTATTTTGAACAGGGCTACTCCTTTAAGTTGAAGTCTTTCAGTATTTCACTCTCCACATACTGTACATATTGTATCTGAGAACATCGTAATCATTTACATGTCAATGTTAATGCACAACATCCCAACACGGACCGAAAGATATGGCAAAAGGCAAAGTAAAGAAAGAATAAAAACAGACATGGAAAAAGTAGAGGGACCACTTTAACACCTGTAACACAGACTTTAGAGAACCCATGGAAATGAAACATCCAGGTGAAGACGCACGCCATCCCTCCACCACGTTGTTATTTACATGTTTATCTTCAAAAACACACAACCAATCTTATGATTCAGCTGAATTCAGAGCGGTGAGTATCCAAATCAGCAAGACCTACACAATAATTTTGGTAGAAAGTCATCATGACGTTTGTTAAATATGGTGTTAACCACATCCAAGAAAGTTATACACAAGAATAAGAAATATATACAAAAGGAAACAGCTTGATTTGTGTGTACACTATTTTCCTAAGTTTTGTTTTAGTTAAGTCTAATCACACTGTGGTTTCCAGAGATAAAAAAGGATGCCAGGAGGAAGCCATCAATAGAAAAGCCAGGACTACATTCCTGTGCATTATGTAATAATATGTGGTTTTAAGCTGTTGGACACACACACACACACACACACTAAACCTTCAGTACACAGCAGTCAACTTGGGCGCCTCCCTTGCATTGTTGTGTTGTTGCTTTTTTCAAATTCAGTTTGAGCTAGCAGCAGATTAGAGATCAGCCAGCAAAGCAGCACAGAACAAGCACAAAATGCTCTCTTGAACCCGCCGGCTCTCTGTCTCCGAGGATCCCCTCACCAGATGACACCAGACCGTTAGTAAAAAGCCCCTCAGTGAGTTCATCGTTCCTCCGCTGTCGGCTTTGTTACCATTTTCAGCAGATGTGGTGGCAGTTTGACCTTGACCTGCTGCTGCATCTGCATCTGCTCAGCTCCCGCATGCCGGGGCTCCTCTGCCTCGGTGAAGCTGAGGACCTACAGTGGGGGTGCAGTTGTGTTGACTGTTAGGTTAGACACCAACGTGTCTCCGGACAGGAAGTAATAATACCATCCGAGCAGAGATGCGCAGGTGGATTTGTATGCAGCACGTTAACCTTAGATTTGGAAGACGGATAAAAAAAGATGAAAAGTCACATCTAGATCTAGAGGAATGAGGAAATCCCTTTTCTGCAGTCATGAACCCCTCTCCAACACGAAGAAACACGGAGGTGATGACCGCAGGCACCAGTTCATGTGTAGGTCAAAATTTAATAAACTAAGGACACAGCAGAACAAAGCTCCTTGCTTTAAGGAGTGAACTCTTTCTTTATGACACCAACTTTGTCCCCGACCCTGTCAAACAGCCCATAGTTATCTAGGTGTGTCTTTGCTTGTCCCAGCCCTTCAGAAAAATGTTGCTGTTTTCATTCCTCTGCTGTACAAACTGCCACTGTGTGAGTTTTTTTTTTTTTAACTATAAATCAGTCCATTATTCCACATGTATATTGATGGATATGCATTATTATGTTCATGCTGGGTTGACTCTCTGGTGATTTCAGAAGACGCAGCTCATGGTGGTGTTTTGATTGAGTGCATTTTAAAGTTTGAAATCTGCATCCTTTTGTCCACTGAACGGACAAACCAACGAGGCTTCACAGAATCACCCTGAACCAGGTGCACCAACCCACAAAGCCATTCATGTTGATCTTTTACTTTTCACAAGGTCAGTGTGTGTGTGTGTGTGTGTGTATGTGTGTGTGTGTGTGTGTGTGTGTGTGTGTGTGTGTGTGTGTGTGTGTGTGTGTGTGTGTGTGTGTGTGTGTGTGTGTGTGTGTGTGTGTGTGTGTGTGTGTACTGTACCTCTGACATCTGCGTGGCTGTGTTGCCTCTGGCCCCAAGCATCACCATAGCCAGAGCTGAAGAGATGCTGAAAGGGGAGTAGAAGACATTCGTAGTCTTGTCCTCATCTCCAAACTTTTTGAGCAGAGCCAGAGAGAAGGTGGTGTTGGCCTCGGACAGAGGGGTTGGTGATGCCATGGTGTCTACAAAGAAGGGAGGGCAGACTGGCATTCATGATTGCATTACAAACTTCTAAAATGGTTTTAAAAGGTTTACGTCTCTTTTATACTCGTAATATTTAACTAACTAAAGTGGTGGTTATTTTCATTAATAATTTAAGATTATTTTGTAATTAGCTGCATCGTTGGTGGTGTCTATGCAAATTTACCGGTATATTATAATTATATTGACAAAAAATTATAAATTCAAGAAAGTATTTAATATAGCAAGTTTTATCAATATGATTACAAAACATTATAAATTTAAGAAAGTATTTCACTGCCAGATCTGCCAATGGAATAATAACAGCTGAAATGGTGAATGTCGCTCCTGGATAACACAAAGAGTAACTACTTATCATGTTACATTTAAGAGCTATATATTACAATTTAGAATAACGTATTGTAGCATTTCCTATACTTCATTCTGAACGCCACACCATGAGTCAACCAAGTTAAATGCCTGTCATCTATACATCTATAACACAAGGACAGTCCTATTGAACCTTACCTGTACAAATAAGTAAACTTATTATTAATACACCAATTTTATATAAACTAAATAATCCCATCCCACCGTCTCAATCTGAATTAAATTCATCTTCTACTTACTGACAGATATACTTTATTGTAGTCCTCGAGTGTTCAATAGCCTTTCCGTCACAGGAAGACTTCTGTCTAAACCACGAGTTTTATTATTTACACGCTGACTGACACGCCCAGAAAGCTTTGCCAAAGGAGCTTTCGCAAAGATTTCTTTCGCCGTCCGACGTCGCAGCCCCAGCTACACTGCGCATGCGTCAAATCCCAAAGCCCAAGAACGTGTCCAAGGCTGACTTCAACAAGCCCATGATGGGAATAAGCCTTGATTCTCATATACGGAGACAATAGCTTTCAGCCTTTTAACACAAATAAGATTAGAGAGGTTTCCTTTAAGATTAGTGTTACCCTGCAAAGCATGTTCTCAATAAATTGAAGAAAGATTTAGATATAAATTGTTTCTTTTGCACAGTTCAACCTGAAACTGTGCCTCATCTTTTTTTGGCATTTTCAGTACTCTAAAAAGTTATGGGAAAATGTCTAAAAAATGTTTAGCAATGTTTTGTACTAAGATTTTGTATTATTTTATGAACATGTTATATTTGGATTTATTAGCTATGACAGAACATTTGAGGAAAGGGCGTACACCATAAATGTATTGATTATTTTTGCCAAATTCTATATTCATAAGTGTAAGTTTACAAGCCAAAGACCTATTGTTTGTGTTTTTTACAAAGAGTTTGAAATGTATCTAAAAACTCTTAAATGCTGTTCCAACAATAAGGCCACGAGAACAGTAATGGCATGCATTGCCTTTGATATATGTTTGCAATTATACAATCAGAGTTTGTGCCTTAGTGTCCTCTTTTTTATTTTTATTTTATGGGTTTTTTTCTGTCTATTTTTTTCCCTCTGCGGTTGCGCCCCTGGCTTCTTAATTGTACTGTATTTAAATGTATTTCCTGTATTATGAGTTAACCAGTTTAAGAGAGAAAACTTGTTGTAATCTTGTGTTTTCATTTTTTTTTATCTCTATTTGGAGAATGCCAGTATGAGTAGGATTTAGATTGATATCTTTAACTTAAGATGGAGAACGTGTTTGATAGATGGGGGAATGCAGAGGTGCTGTGTACTTGCTCGATGGATGAACACAAACTTGAGGCTGACAGAGGACAGACCAGGCAGCGTTACAATACCGTGATGTTCCACCAGGTGGGAGTGTCTGATGTCTCTGTCTGATGTTTCTGGTCAGGTGGTACAAGGAGGTCTCATGAAGGAACTCCCATCCATACCCGACAACTTCAGGAAAGGATGAGAAAAAAGTGTACGAGAGCAGGCGGCAGCAGAAGGGGGCGTTGAAAATAAATGACTTCCTATTAAATCCGATCTGTAGGATACTTGTAGTTTGAAAACCTCGTTCGGATCCATTCATATGTGTTTGTAAGTATTTATTTATTTATGTAGAAATGTGCATGCATCTTATATTATATGCCATAATTTGTTATTTTTATGTCTGCCTGTGAAACACTTTGCTGCTGGCTTTGATATGTTTCATATAAATAAGCTTTATTATTATCGACCACACACACGATATGTTTTTAGATTAAACCTTCATTGCACAACATGAGACTAATTAGCTGACAATCGAGCGATAAGTATTACAATTAAACAGAAAAATAGGATTTTCTGCAAAACGTAGTGCTTGTTGTCAAATCTAAGAGCCAATCAGCTCTTTGATCTGGCGACAGCCAGGCGTTTCCCATCATGCCCGAGTCATGCAGGCGGTGGCGAGCAACTGCGGCCATCATTAGTAATATGCAATATAATGTAATGTTACCATTTGAGTATGTTGATCGTGGACCATAATAAAAGAGGATTTTGTCAGCTAGTGAATCCAAAGTATTACAACAGTATGTATCCTTGTGCTTGTATAAAAGGAGTGTGGTTTGAAAACGCTGTCAATTTTTTTTATGGCGTTATTATATTTTTCCCTGTGTTCCTGAAAATGTTGGACGAACATTTGAAATGTTAAAAAAATAAAAAGCTCATTAGATGTATTTCCCAAACAGAATATAGTAACAAGGTATCAAACATATGATCAAACATCTGAAAGCAAACTCAGGGATTTTGTAGTTCCAGATCTATTAATCACATAATTACCAACTAAAACACATTTTTAGTACCAAATCTCTAATCCGGCTGTCACGTCACCGGTAGTACCAGAGAAATTACTTGTTGTTACTTCCTAGTAATTTGAAACCAGAAGACCAATTACATGTGATCTGGCAAAGTTTTTGGGCATATCAGTCAGCGTGTAAATAATAAAACTCGTAGTTTAGACAGAAGTCTTCCTGTGACGGAAAGGCTATTGAACACTTGAGGAACACAAGAAAATAATCTGTCAGTAAGTAGAAGATTAATTTAATTCAGATGGAGACGGTGGGATGGGATTATTTAGTTTATATACAGTTGGCGTATTAAAAGTAAGTTTACTCATTTGTACAGGTCAGGTTCAATAGGACTGTCCTTCTGTTATAGATGTATAGATGACAGGCATTTAACTTGGTTGACTCATGGTGTGGCGTTCAGAATGAAGTACAGTAAATGCTACAATATGTTATTCTAAATTGTAATATTTAGCTACTAAATGTAACATAAGTAACTACTCTTTGTGTTCTCTATGAGCGACATTCAACATTTCAGTTGTTATTATTCCATTAGCAAATCCGGAAGTGTAATACTTTCTTAAGTTTGTAATGTTTTGTAATCATATTGACAAAACATATGTTAAATACTTTCTTGAATATATGTTTTTTGTAAATATAATTACAATCTATCAGTAAATTTGCATAGACACCACCAACGATGCAGCTAATTTAAAAATAATCTTAAATTATTAATGAAAATAACCACCACTTTACTTAGTTAAATATTACTAGTATAACTAGTTAAAGAGACAAAAAAAATTAAAACCATTTTAGAAGTTTGTAATGCAATCATGAATGCTAGTCTGCCCTCCCTTCTTTGTAGACACCATGGCATCACCAACCCCTCTGTCCGAGGCCAACACCACCTTCTCTCTGGCTCTGCTCAAAAAGTTTGGAGATGAGGACAAGACTACGAATGTCTTCTACTCCCCTTTCAGCATCTCTTCAGCTCTGGCTATGGTGATGCTTGGGGCCAGAGGCAACACAGCCATGCAGATGTCAGAGGTACAGTACACACACACACGCACGCACGCACGCACGCACGCACGCACGCACACACACACACACACACACACACACACTAGCTGACCTTGTGAAAAGTAAAAGATCAACATGAATGGCTTTGTGGGTTGGTGCAGGGTGATTCTGTGAAGCCTCGTTGGTTTGTCCATTCAGTGGACAAAAGAATGCAGATTTCAGTGAAATGCACTCAATCAAAACACCACCATGAGTCAACCCAGCATGAAAATAATTGTGCATAAATGTCAATATACGTGTGGAATAATGGACTGATTTATACGTTAACACTGAGAGGAGAACACAAAAGTGGCAGTCTGTACAGCAGAAGCAAATAATTATTAAAAAAATATTATTTTATATTAATATAAAATATTATCGTCCAAAGGATTGGTCAAGCAAAGACACACCCAGATAACTCTGGCTGGTAGAAGTGGGAGTATGTGGGAGGGGCCAGGCTTCCACCTGATTCCAACATATTACTTGTCAGAACTCGTCATTTATTTTGCCGCCAACCATAAATGTAATGATTCAGTGCAATGTGGGAATGTGCATTCACTGGCTCCTGCAATATAATACGAAACTACGATCATCATCTTTTTATTTCTTTGTGCTGGAGGGTTTATTTAATAGGGACAGAAGTGTTTTACTGAACAAAAAAAGGGTTTTACTCACTTATTTTGATCAGATGTTTGAGTTGGAAAGTTTAATGTGTGTGTCCAACAGTTCGAAACCACATATTATTACATAATGCACAGGAACATAGCAATGGATTTTCTATTGATGGCTTCCTCCTGTTTTTTCTATCTTTTGCATCTGCTAGAAACCACAGTGTGATTAGACTTAACCCTCACAACAAAACTTAGGAAAATAGTGTACACACAAATTAAGCTGTTTCCTTTTGTAGATATGCCTTATTCTTGTCTATAACCTTCTTAAATAAGGTTAACATCATATTTAAAAAACATCATGACAACTTTCTTCTACCAAAATTATTGTGTAGGTCTTGCTGATTTGGATACTCACCGCTCTGAATTCAGCTGAATCATAAGATTGGTCGTGTGTTTTTGAAGATAAACATGTAAATAACAACGTGGTGGAGGGATGGCGTGCGTCTTCACCTGGATGTTTCATTTCCATGGGTTCTCTACAGTCTGTGTTACAGGTGTTAAAGTGGTCCCTCTACTTTTTCCATGTCTGTTTTTATTCTTTCTTTACTTTGCCTTTTGCCATATCTTTCGGTCCGTGTTGGGATGTTGTGCATTAACATTGACATGTAAATGATTACGATGTTCTCAGATACAATATGTACAGTATGTGGAGAGTGAAATACTGAAAGACTTCAACTTAAAGGAGCAGCCCTGTTCAAAAGTATCATACCCATTAACTGATGAGAAAGTCCAAGCAATCCAATTCTTCCCAGTAGATCATTATGGACCAATGTTTCTGTGTTATAGATTTGGTGCTGATTCCTTACTCTTTTGAGGTTTTTTTTATGACCAATTAATCAACTAGAGAGGGCTTTGCAACCAAATATATCACAAAGTATTTCAGGTGAGCGACTGCTGCCCACCGTCACTCAACTTAATGTAAGCAAACTTGTTAATGCACCAACGTCAACAAGGGACACTTGTCAAACTCATCACTTAATAGGCAAGATGACCCGTCTAATATACTGTTTATAATAGACTGGTCTGCCACGTGCTCAGTGCATCTCTGTAACACTTGTCTACTTTTTCCACAGTGCCTGAAAACCCAGGATTGTCTGGATGATGTCCACGTTAGCTTTGCCCAACTGCTGAGCGAGCTCAACAAGGCTGATGCTCCGTATGCCCTCAGTGTTGCTAACAGGCTGTACGGGGAGCAGTCCTACAAGTTTGTTGAGGTGTGTGTTTCAGCATGTGTGTAGTTTACATATGAGGCTGGAGTGAATGAGAGGCACACATAGGAATCTTTAAGCTTTGTAAGAAGGAACCATGAACGAGGGGGTGGACAGTACGCCAGCATACCATCAAGTAAAACCGTGGAAGTACTTCTCCGGCTGTTACTACTACTCACTAAAGTTAAGCAAAGAGATTATTTTGTTTTGGGTGATCAGACTCGGTAAATGTGTCGTTGATGATTCCAGGATTATTTAGGAAAAACCAAGAAGCACTACAGCGCAGAGCTGGAGTCGGTGGACTTCAAAGCCAGCTCAGAGGCGGCCAGGCTCAACATCAACAAATGGGTGGACGAGCAGACACAAGGTGGGTCATACACACTAACACACATGGAAACATGGCAATAGACATGCTTTCATTTGTGTGACATTGCTTCACATTTGTGTCTGTTTTGATTTCCAGGTAAAATTAAGGACTTGCTGGCCGAGGGTGTGATGGACAGCCTCACCAGGCTGGTGCTGGTCAATGCCATCTACTTCAAAGGCAAATAGAACGAGCCGTTTCAAGAGAGTAACACACGGGATGATCAGTTTAGACTCAACAAGGTAACACTGCTCAAAGAAAACATGTCATTGACTAACACTGATTGACAGAAGTCAGTAAATATGGGGTTTTAAAACTGTATTGCATAATAGTACATACCATGAAGGCAATGGAGGTTGATTTTGACTTCTTCATTGAAAGAAGTTAAACAAAGTTGAATGAAAATAATTCAACATCCAGGCCATGGCAGGAAACCCGACCATATGAAATGGTGGAAAGACAAAAAGGGTGGAATTTGATCACTTAATAAAAAAGCATTTGTCTGACATTTTACGATTGACAATTAGTCAAGACTTGGAGGGAGCGTTTCCCAATGGCTACGAGTGAATCATAGGTAGCTACGCTCCAGTAGAAATGATGGTTCCATTTGGTGAAGGGAAGATAATGTGTTGTTTAATGAAGCAGAGTTTGAGTCACTAGACACACCTATGTAGTGGTACAATATTGACAAATGCTTCACCAGAGTAAAAAATGTGAAGATGTTGGATTTTCCTCTGAGTAATAACAAGTGACCTCGCTTTGAACTTGTGGACTAAATGCTAGAAGTGCATGAAGTGATTTTTAACCAGCAAGTGACAGAAACCGTGAAAAAGAAACAGCAATCCTTATGTCAAGTTTGTTGCCCCTCTGACCCCACCCAACAATGATGACACTATGTACTGACCCCACCCTGCAGTACACTTTTACATCACTGCAACAAGGCGATGTTTCATAATATCACTTGATATTAAGTTTCTCTTCAAGC
This sequence comes from Ophiodon elongatus, assembly GCA_016806645.1. Lineage (NCBI taxonomy): Eukaryota > Metazoa > Chordata > Actinopteri > Perciformes > Hexagrammidae > Ophiodon > Ophiodon elongatus. The sequence continues at coordinate 62,252 of JACSYO010000846.1, forward strand.
TTTGCATATTTTTCTGCTTGTTGTCAGAATGAAACCAAGTCAGTGAAGATGATGCACCAGACATCCAAGTTCCCCTTAAATTACATTGAGGAAGCCAACTGCCAGGTAACTAGTTTGTTGTTCAATTCGTACAGTCTGTCAGTCCATCAAACAATTGTTAACTTGTTCATACCTAATAAAAAAAAAACACGTAGTTGTCAGACCAGTATATAGAATTTTATTTAATATTTAAACCCTTGTTGCACAGATCCTAGAGATGCCTTACCAAGGAAAGGAGCTCAGCATGCTCATCTTTTTACCCAGAAAGATGGAGGACAGTACAACGGGTCTGGAGAAGGTAGGACGGACACATACACACACACACACACACACACACGCTCTCATAAAGAAACCCACAAGACGCAGACAAACAAATCATTGATTGTATGTCCACCCCCAGCTGGAGAAGGAGCTGACCTATGAGAACTTTGTGGATTGGACTCGTCCAGACATGATGCATGAAGTTAAGATCGGAGTGGAGCTTCCTCGGTTCAAGATGGAGGAGAACTACGACATGGAGAAAGTCCTGGTCAGCATGGGCATGGTGGATACTTTCGACGTGTCAATGTGTGACTTCTCTGGTAGGAAGTGTGCCTGGATCATATTAAATATATTCATAATAATTAATAGAACAGATACTCGAAACCTGAACTGGTTCCCCTCACCGTGCTCAACGTTCCCGTCATGTGGGGTGAGACATGGCACTGTGATTATTTTAAAACATTCCGTCTCCATTCTCTTCCTTGACAGGCATGGCTCCCGGCAACGGCCTGGTGCTGTCGAAAGTTGTCCACAAGGCTTTCGTGGAGGTCAACGAGGAGGGAACTGAGGCGGCTGCCGCTACTGCTGCTCACACGGGATACCGCTGCAGGCCATCCAACTTCATTGCAAACCACCCCTTCCTCTTCTTCATCCGACACAACCCCTCCATGAGCATTCTCTTTGCTGGTCGATACTGCTCCCCAAAGTGAAACCGTCTTTGAGAGCAGTGTTTCTCAACAGGAGGGGGAATGAGTACAATACATCTACTATTGTAACAGTAAAGTCCGTATTTGCTACACCCTTTACACCATGCCCTAGTTACTCTATACCATTAAAGCCTGACACCCATAGAAATAATTTGCCTTTCTCAAAATGTCTCCCTTTTCTCCCTCCATTTGTGTCTCATTTGCTATCTCAGACAAACACTCTGATCTGTTTCACCCACCCAGACAGAAGTCTTCCTGTGATTGAAAGGCTATTGAACACTTGAGGATTACAAGAAAAATATCTGTCAGTAAGTAGAAAATTAGTTTGATTCAGATTGAGACGGTGGGATGGGATTATTTAGTTTATATACAGTTGGTGTATTCATAGTAAGTTTAGTCATTTGTACAGGTCATGTTCAATAGGACTGGCCTTGTGTTATAGATGTATAGATTACAGGCATTTAACTTGGTTGACTCATGGTGTGGCGTTAAGAATGAAGTTTAGTAAATGCTAGAATATGTTATTCTAAGTTGTAATATTTAGCTACTGAATGTAACATGATAAGTAGCTACTCTTTGTGTTATCCAGGAGCAACATTCACCATTTCAGCTGTTATTATTCCATTTTCAAATCCAGAAGTGAAATACTTTCTTAAATATATAATATTTTGTAAACAGGTTAAAACCTGTTCCACCCGACTGCCCCACCTGTGGGGCCGAGGGGTACCCCCTGGTAAAAACTTTGGGGTTCCCCCTGGAAGAGAAGACACTAATGAAGAACAAATATAATGATGTTGCCTATCAGAACAACAAAAACATCCAGGCTACAAGCTCATGTAAGCCATTTTTACATGCTCCAAACACAACTAAACAAGACCAACCAAATGCATAACCAAATATTCATATTCATATCTCGCCAGCCACTGGACTTGCTGAGCATATGTCTCCCTTGCTCAAGTTAGCTTTATGCTACATAGGCTTGCGACCACGCAAAAGAACGCAGCTATCCCAGGTATTCCGCGCATACCACTCAAATCCCTATAGACCACAGCCTCAGCGATCTGTGAGCCAAATAACACCAGCCACAGACAATTATGAAACCAGCAAAATAACATAAACAAGCCTCGTACCTTATGATGAAACACTGTAGAAGTATTTATTTCCGCTCTTCCTGACTGAAATAGGTCTGTCTAAAACCTCGACTGAGAAACAAAGGTTCCAGGGGTCTTTGTGACTAACATATGGGGAGATGGGCAGCAGTTCGAAATGGCCCACGATGAAATTACCATAATTGGCCTGACTGACTTTGTATTGGCTAGCAGGGCTGTCAATCATATTTCGCCGCTTTCCCTCTATAACCTATCTGTGACGGTGGACAGGAGGTCTCACTCGGCTCTGTAAACCGTTCACAAAAAAAATAACAGCCTTTTTACTCTTCAGAACTCTGATTTTGAGAATAAGAATATGCATTTTATCGAGATTTCAGAGCAAAAAACATTATTTTAGTTTGGCATTGTGTATGTTAATGCTGTATATGGATGTAAAATTAAAGTATTATTATTAGTATTATTATTAATAAACATAATTAGTGAAAAAATAAGTAAAACATTTTTTTTCAAATAAATAAATTATTCAATACATCCTCATTTTCAGAGGATGTTTCTGACCTGTCTGTACTAAAAACTCTTCTATTGTTTTCTGTTTCACTTTATTCAAAGTCAAAATGTGCAGAGAGAGTGTTCACATATTGTGATATGATATAAAAAAGTTTTAAACCTGCAACTGCATTATTCTAAAGTGATGATCATCCTGAAAGTGCTTTTTTTTATAGGCGAACCTGAAATCTTTTAATTTTTCTGTGTTCCATCTTGATTTACTTTTAACCAGTGACATATACTGTATACTGATATTTACACATTATTAAAAAAATCTCACAGTTATTACCATTATAATAACACCAAAATTATTCAAATAGACCTTGTGGTTGCAGAGTTGTACTCATTTTAGTATGGGCATGCTTTTTTCGTGCGGAGACCTCAAAAATAGGCTAGGGTAGAACAGATTAAAGATGTTAAGTGCCAAAAACTATAGCTTAAAACTGTAAAACTTCAGGTCGAAGCACTTTTAAATAGTCTAACATATGGTATACCTTGCAAACATGCATAACAAATCACAATCAACCTAAATACATACTTTTACATAATGTACTCCTGGTTAACTGCATGGTTCTGTGTCTTGACTGAAGTTAAATGTTAAGAGTGGAAGCATAAATACACATTGAATGCAATACATATCTGTTTGAAATCCAACTGAGTTGGTCCGTTAATCTAGAAGCAGTGGCGGGGAAGACCGCTGGCGTTGTACACGCAAATATCAAGAGTGCTGAGTGAACTGAACAGACTTTGTTGTTGCGAGTGAATTACATGTGAGCGGTGACAACCATTGCATTGTCTCACGATTGCGCCGTGGGTTCAGGAAAATGTCCGAATTTAGATAAAGTTGTTGATTGTGATAGATAAAGAGACTCCTGGCCGCTGGATTGGCTCTGATTTTCAAGATCCTTTAAGGACAAAGGAATGAGAATTCACAAAGGAGCCCCTCCATTGGGGGAAGGGCTGTGATCTCTAGTGGTGAGAAATTTATAACTCCTGAATATTCAGTCCAGTGGTTAAAGGATTAATTTGGTTCAAGGCTAAATATAGATTTGGTTTGAAGTTATAATAAATAAAAAAAATTTAAAAATATATATATATATATATATACAAGCGCTAAAAATAAAACACGAAATAAAAACTAGTTAGAAATTAGACCTACATGTAGTAAAAATAAGTGCAACTAGAGATGATTAATATACCAAGTCATATCTTGACTTTAGAAATTGAAGAGATGAAAAGACAAGTAGGATTTAACGGGAAATTCACAGTCACATAATGTCAAACTTTGGTTGATCAGATTGAACAGAGAACTGATTGGAAAGAGAGAAATATGAAAATGAAAGAACAAATAACTTGTATCCACATGTGAATTTTTTTCTGAGAGTCCAGACGACAAGATTCAGGAGGAGAGATGGGGCCAGCTATGTCTACGGAAAAGACTGCAGGCAGAGGAGGAACTGAGGAGGAGGAGCTGGGAGAGGTGAAGGAAGGCATGACTGACCGCACCTATTCCTACCGAGGATTCAGGTTATAGACACACACACACACACACACACACACACACACACACACACAGACAGAGACTAAAGACGATGAAGAAGAAGAGACAGAATTAAATAAAGACTGACCAAACTGACCAATGTCTGAGAACACTGACTGTAAATTACCATATACGCTTTGCGTAATTATGAGCTTTTGGCATGATTGTGTGAAATCTGTGACATTGATGTCACAGTGTGTTTTAGAATTGTACTGTTTGTAGTGTTCGGTTAAAAATACAGAAACTAACCATTTTGCCATTGCAGACAATATATTTGGTGTACATTTTGCACACTGAGAATTAATGTTAACATAATTGAGGTAGATGGGATTGGACAAGTAATCAGGACTCCGTGGACGACAGAAGCGCAAAGACTAGGTCATTCCTCCCAAAGACGGTGAGACGCTGTCCTCACGCGAGTTCGATATTGCCAGTCCGATACTGGAACTGGAAAAAGAATTTCCACTCAGTTAGAATTTTGTTTAATAAGATTGTTTTGTGATGTAACAGACTGTTTAAATCAAGGAGTATTGTTTTTCTATATATTACCAGTAAATGATAAAACCTATGCAAACCTTGTTTCTCCTCACACCAAATTCACAAATAGATCCCAAAGAAGCACCTCCCCAGGAGGCTCCTTCGACAGCCATGTGTATATAGATGCTATAAGAGTACCAAGGGGGGTGCCCAAGAAGTTTAAAGCCCGGAAACAGATCTCGGCTGGGTTCGAATCAACTTTCTTCTGGTGGGCTACCATAAATAAAAATGTTTTTAAAGAATTTTTGTCCATATTAACCACCCTTTGTATTACAGCTTCCATACTCGTCCTCTGTGGTTGTTGTTGTATTCCTTGCATATGAGGTCTGTTACAGCGATTAATAGACACAGCACTCAGTAGGACCACTAATCGAAGGGAGACTAATGATGCTTGATGATGATGATGAGGAGAATGTAATGCTGCTGGATACAAATGTTTAGCTAGGGGGGACACAGCTCGGCCAATGGGGGTATAAAGGCACGGACGACGGGCATCTACGGTTGAAACACCCATCAAAGCTCATTGTGATCTCATTGTGTTTTCCAGGGTTTTAGATACTCACTATAAATAGTGAGTAAGGGGGGATTTGTGAAGGTTAAATAGAAAAAGCTCCTAAAGTGAACTGTTTTATGCCATTATTTTATAACTATTGTATAATCAGTGTGCCTAAACTATTTTATAATTACCGTGTGTATAAATATACCAAAGCAGTTAGTTATGAAAAAGTACGGTTATATGTATTGCAAAATAGTGGGAGGTCCTTTGCAACCGGAAGCGGAACTGAGCAAGGTTGCAGCAGGATGATGTACTAAAACTGCGGAGACACGGAAAGGATTTAAGAACAGGACTATACCACGTGATGGGAGATACGCAACGAGACGGAAGGACGCCAGATCGTGCGAGCCTGCCTCATGAGACATTTTTATTATTTTTCATATTGTGTGTTTAAGGTGTAATTGCTTTCATTCAAAGTAAATACTTTTTTACTTAAACTTCAAACCACTTTGGCTTTATTTATTATCGGATTCCCCAATGGGGCTCGGCCTTTAGTCGTGCGTCCTAAGAGTACATTCTTCGGAGAGAAGAAAGTGCATTCTCAACACCTTCAAGGGAAGTAAATGATTAGGTGTGAGCGGTTCCAAGTTGGTACCATTGTGTGACCTTAGGTGCACCACTTGTCCTCTCCTGCTGATAAAACGCCACAAAGCATTGATGCATGCGTCTGTTTCCAGCGAAACTGCTACCTCCAGATGGACGTCTCTGCACGCCATACATGCAAATATAACACTGTATCGCTTACAGATTGACCTTCCCCTCTTTACTTCGATTGGTCCAAAGCAATCTACTCCTGTGTTGGTGAATGGTGGTAGATCAGGAAGGATTCTCGCTATAGGAAGATCTGCCATCTTTTTTTGACAGCTGAATTTGCATTGGTGATCCAAATCCTCTTCCTCACAGTGGACAGTGTATGAGTCTTGCTTAAGAATGCACATAGATATATGTTGATCCTTGCAGAGGATGAGTGAATGTTTGGCATCTTCAAGCATTGCTCCTCTACTCAACCTCCCTCCAACTCTCAAGAGTCCATCCTCCAAAATTGGATACAGCTTATAAACGGGACTCAGTCGGCTCACGGTTGCTTTCCTGGATGACAAGGCAGAAATCTCCTCACTAAACATCTGTCGCTGACAGTAGCAAATGATGGCAATCTCTGCTCCCATTAGATCATCCAGTGTCAAGATGCAAATCTTTGGCTCCACTGTGACACTTTGTTGTTTAGCAGCCTGCTTTGACCTATTCTGACTGATGTGCTCCGAATGATTAGCCACAGCTCCAACTGCTTTCTCTGGCAAGTCTGAGTAAACAACATGATCTTTAACATTGAATCCACTCTGACAGCAAGGACGGCCGCTGATAACTCGAATCTGGGAATAGTTCCAGCCTTCAGTGGTGTCACTCTGACTTTAAAAAGCAAAAAGGTGACCTGGATGTGTTTTTCCTGATTTACCATCCAGATGTATGTTACAATTCCGTATTCACCTTCGCTGGCATCAGAAAAGTTATGTAGTTGGGCATGTCTGACCTCTCTAAAGTCCACCGGCTTAAAGCACCTTTTCACATTGAATGTAGCCAGCAGATCCAAATCCTCCAACCACCTTTTCCATTATGGTAAGATGTCTTGTAACAGCTAATAACTTGATGAGCTAGTAACTGACAGCATACCATGTCTAGTGAGAGACTGTTGTTTTAACTCTATCTTGAACCTGAAAGTCAGTCTCCACACACCACTGCAGACTTAGACCTCTTTCCACTGGAGGTTTGTCTCAGTCCAAATCCAATTCCTTTAGGTCCTTGGCCCTTTGATCCTCTGCAATGGCTTGCAAAACAACACAACTACTGCTGATCCATTTTTCCAAGTTGAAGCCCCCCTTCCGACACAGACCAATGAGATCTCTTATCATCTGGATAGCTTCTCCTTCCGTGGCTGCGCTCTTTAAACAGTCATCCACATAGAAATCCTGCTTAATGGATTATGACACTTCAGTCGCAAACTCAGACTGGTTATCCTCAATGCATAGATTGCACAACTGGGCAATGACACAGCACCGAACAGGTGTACAGTCATTCTACATTCAACTAGGTATTTAGTGACGTCTCCATCCGGCCACCAGAGAAAAAGAAGAAAATCTCTGTCCTCTTCAGCCACCTTCACCTGGTGCAATATGGCTTGAATGTCACCCATGAATGCAACAGGTTCCCGTCTGAAGAGAGTAAGAACACCAAGAAGTGAGCTTCTAAGGTTCGGACCCTGCAAGAGTTCACTATTCAATGATGCTCCTTTAAATGTGACTTCACAGTCGAACACCACTCGAAGGGATTCCTCGGATGGTGGACACCATGGTGGGGAATGTACCACACCTTCCCTTTCCCACAATGCAGTTGTTGCTGAGGTACTTGCTTACGCCTGGTGCAAACATGTGTGGTTAAGGAACCTTTTACTCAAACCCTGAATCCTTTCTCTAGCCACAGCAAAGGTATTGGGCAGATAGACCTCTTGGTTCCTGAAGGGAAACTTCAAACAATATTTTCCATCCTGAAGTACTGCTGAGCGCTCCATGGTTTCCAGAAACTTGAGGACTTCTCTGGACATTTCCTTCTCCTAAGTCTTTTCATTGAACTCATGATTGTAATGATTTGTCAGCATTTTTCCAGTTTGCACACAGAGATGCTGTTCACCATAGCAGAGGAAATATCTGCCCCTAAAGCACCACTGTTTCCATTCAGCGGACCATTAACAACCCATCCTAGCACTGTCCTGATAGCGTACGGGCCATTCCCATGGCTGTTGATGACCTCCCAAGGTTCTTGGGAGCGTCGGTTCCAATCAACAGGTCCACACTTGCCTTTAGGTTTGGGATGTGAGCTTTTGACAAATACGACAATTTAGTGAGGTCTTCAGGTCTCACCATGTTATCAGCAGTGACTGGAATTTTCTTCTGTGTTAGAACATTTGGTAAAGTATAAAAGTCATCACTGTGCAGACCAGATACCTCCAAACAACTCAAGATGTAAGTTCCAGCTTACACCTTGAGTTGTTTGGAGGTACAAACTACAGTTTCCTACCCTATTGTCTGCAACAAGAAATTGGTTCTTTTGCCTCTAATATTCAGCTTCTGCATTAGATGTTCTGAACGGAATGTGGCTGAACTACCAGGATCTAGGAAGGCATTCGTTTTGATAATGTGATTTACCTTTGCAGATTTCACCTTGACAGGGAGAATCGATAGAACACGGTCCTTAACCGGTCACTGTATGTCCACACATTTTCAGTGAAGTTGGTTGGTCATTAGATGGTTCCTTTAACTGTTCCAGAGCTGGTATTTGCCTTTTGATATGTAGCCCAATGGGATGAGTTTTACCACAAACTTTGCGAGATAAGCGCCTTTTGCAAACCCAGCTCATGTGACCAACACATAAGCACGCAAAGCAAACTCCCTATTCCCTCAGAAAGTGAAGTTTTTCCTTGTGCTTCCTTCCTTTGAACTGTTTGCACTCCTCCAATGAGTGATTATGAGCACCTACAAGGCATCCAGCTTTCTCGGTCTTCCCTGGATCTGATGTTGGTTCCCTAGCTCCCTCCGGCCAGTCCATAGAGGTTACTATGGTTGCAACTATATTTCCCCTCACTCTGTTGCTGGGCTGGGATTTAAACCTTGTCCCAGTAACACCGGCTGATGTGTCCTGTATATCACCAAACAGAGGGTCAGAAATAATTCTGACACAACGCTCAATGAATGTGACCAGATCCATGAAGTGAGCTCAGTGGTTGGTGGTTTCCATTATCCCATGAGCTGTGGTCCTCCATTGCTCCCTCATTTTGAATGGCAACTTGGATATAATGGCTCTCATGTTTACAGGCATATCCAGTTCCTGCATGTACTGGAGCTCCTCCATAACATTGCAGCAACCGCCCAAGAATAAAGCATAGGCCTGAAGTGCTTTCACCACTGTGATGGTAAAATTTACCTTCTCAGATTTTATTGTTTGCCAGGCCAAACCTTTCAGATTAAGATGTTACATATCATGACCAGTTTATAGAACACGATGCATTGTTAACGTTACAGATCAAATTCCAACATTATATGACACAGTTAAAATGATCTCCACCAAGTACAATATTAGAGAACTGCTTATTGCATGTTAATGCCTCGATAATAATGATCCAATAACATTGACTTGGGGCCATTTTGCATGGTGAGTACTTTTGATACTTTAAGTACACTCTGTTGCTCATACTTCTTTGCTCTACTCCATCATTTCAATGTTATGGATCATCCTCACTGAATAATCATTGCATTGATTCACTCATTCTGTGGAATAAAAATTATAGCCAGTGTAGCTTTTAAAATAAATCTTTGTTCGTTTACTTCAGCTCACAGTTCCCTTACTGTATCTGTTTTTGCTATAATGTAGGCTATTAGTCTTGCAGTGACTGTATTCTAACTGTGAATCTAAAGTCAATTCTGTAGCCTATTGTAAAACAAGGATCTATGAAAATGAAACAAAAACATGGCAGTGATTCATACCACACTCTTTGTTCTGTTTGTTAAAGGAAAGCAAAACAGTCTTCACCCAGTGGCTGCAGTACAACCCTAATGTCAACACGTCTGTCTTTACTCCATGTTCAGTCTATAAGATAAAATAACTACATTTTGTTGCACTTTGCATGCTGTTAATAAAGTAGGTATTATAATTCAACATTTAAACATAACAGTCTCAGAAGACAGCAATGTGCTTTTACTCTTTGCTTCTACAAAAAAGAGGAGAACTTCTAGAATTGTAAGATATTCACATATCATAAAGACAGCGCTAGTAAAAATATTCTTTGTGCTCAATTACAGGAAAAGTCTATTACATTAAACATATACACTCACCGGCCACTTTATTAGGTACACTTTGCTAGTACCGGGTTGGACCCCATTCTTCAGATTTTGGTCCACATTGACATGATAGTGTTAGCGTGTACTGATTTGGATGCCTGGTGGAGCCTCCGGAAGAATTCAGCCAACAACTTCTCTCGGGCTGGTACCAGATTTATTCTGTGGTCACATGCAAAGTTTACCAGCGCTGCGATTGCAAAAGCAGGGAGTCCCCCTGTCAACACGCAGGTTGAGAGGAAGGAATACCACGAAAAGATGGAAGTTCGGCCCTTTCATACACAGATTTCATCACAGATTTGTATCGGACCATCCTGACCTCTGGTTGGCTCTGATCTGAAAAGGGTGAGAACAATCCCACCTTTCCTCACTGGACTGGCACGTGCAACGGCCTGTCTGTTTCTCTAATACTGATAACATGCATGAGTCTTGTGGTACAAAGCGTGTATCTATCCTTGAGAACAGGCAAAGTGTCTTTTCCCAGACACAACTCTGGACTCGAGTAACCTTAATCTCTTTCACAGAAAGTAATAATAATAATATACACACAATATAAGGATTTATATCATCAATAGCATCACGCAGTTGCTGCAGATTTGTTGGCTGCACATCCATGATGTGAATCTCCCGTTCCACCACGTCCCAAAGGTAATCTATTGGATTGAGATCTGGTGACTGTGGAGGCCATTGGAGTACAGTGAACTCACTGTCATGTTCAAGAAACCAATTTGAGATGATTTGAGCTTTGTGACATGGAGCATTATCCTGCTGGAAGTAACCATCAGAAGATGGGTACACTGTGGTCATAAAGGGATGGACATGGTCAGCAACAATACTCAGATAGGCCATGGCGTTTAAACAATGCTGAATTGGTACTAAGGGGCTTAAAGTGTGCCAAGAAAATATCCCCCACACCATTACACCACCACCACCAGCCTGAACCGTTGATACAAGGCAGGATGGATCCATGCTTTCATGTTGTTTATGTCAAATTCTGACCCTACCATCTGAATGTCGCAGCTGAAATCGAGACTCATCAGACCAGGCAACACTTTTCCAATCTTCTATTGTCCAATATTGGTGAACCTGTGTGAATTGTAGCCTCAGTTTCCTAGCTGACAGGAGCCCATCTGCTTCAAGGTTCCACGTGTTGTGCGTTCAGAGATGGTATTCTGCATACCTTGGTTGTAACGAGTGGTTATTTGAGTTACTGTTGCCTTTCTATCATCTCGAACCACTCTGCCCATTCACCTCTGACTTCTGACATCAACAAGGCATTTTCGTCCACACAACTGCCGCTCACTGGATATTTTCTTTTTTTCGGACCATTCTCTGTAAACCCTAAAGATGGTTGTGTGTGAAAATCCCAGTAGATCAGCAGTTTTTTAAATAGATAAATTGAACAGGTGTGCCTAATAAAGTGGCCGATGAGTGTATATATATATATATATATATACAGTATATTTATTTTTATTTTTATTTTTATTTAAAACCATCAGAAAGTTAATCACATTATATATACTTTTTACACATGTCATTTAGAGGTGTAGCATGCTGTTCCCAAGAGGAGTGCAATACACTGTAGTGGTATAATGTTAGGTGTTAGTGGTACGGAGTGTGTACATGCGATCATAATAAGATGTTATTTTTTGAGAATCCCAGCTGTGCGCGTGAAGGAGGCCGTTTCTGTTGAGTTATGAGTGTTTAGTTTGAACAATGCGTTTCTTTGATAATTGTTGCCATTGTGAGGAGAGAATGAAACACTACACTATCTGTTTAAGTTCAAAATACTTCTCATGAAAAAAAAAACAATCTGAGTTATGAGAATGTTTTCAAATATATTGTTACAGACAGTATTGCTAACCGCTAAGCTAATTACTAGCTTTGGTTTGTGGAATAGCTAATAGAATGGTGAAAAATCAACGATGCATTGCATTTGCACTGTTGACATTAAAGTGTTTTAGTTTTAGTGGGGTAAACACACTTTAGTGGTTTGTAATTCAACTACATTGTGATGGAGCTGATTGTAATGAAATATACTTGTGAAGTAAATGAATGGTGATAATTCAATTCATATTCATGTTTAAGGTTTAACATATTCAAATGAAGCATAATAAATGGTTTAAAAGGAATATGTTGCAAGTAAAAAGTAGTAAAAGAAAGGAAAATATAAATAATTTGTTTATTAATGCTAAAAAACATTTTATATGTGGTAAATCATCTCATTGCAAATGGTTTATCGTCTTGTTGAATGAAGTATATCCTTAGTTATTGGCTTTACATTCTAAGATTTTCTAAATGAAGAAAATAAGTTAATGAGGTCTCATGTCAGAAACAGACAGAGACTAGAATAATATGTCTACAAATGGATCTCATTTCTCTGCACTATTTGTGTGGGTTGGGTGGGTTTTTTTAACTACTAGAGCCCAGCCCAATGAGACTGTGGACGGTCGTGGAAGCGGTGGGGACTGTTGTAGGAACTGCCCACAGAAGATGTCTGACAAGCTTCATTTTGTCTCACGGATAGAAAGTATTTGTGCAGGATGACAAACAGAAGGTGGACAAACACGGACTCATTGAGTAAAATGCATGTACGTAAAAGATATGAACAGGCTTTAACCCCACCAAGTTCCCATGTGCACTTTTATTCAATCCAGTAGCAGAGAGCAGTTTCCATTCAAAGGCTCTCATGGAAAATCCGGGTCTTGAAAATAGGAACACACATGAGAATTTACACACACATTCTAGAGCAGTGATTTTCCATTTCTTCCAGCAACACCTATTAGCCTCATAGCGTTATATAGTCGCTACAAGAGATATATCCCTACCCCAAGCTGAATCACTATGCTCTACAAGCATGGACGGATTAGTGAAGGGGGCCAGAATTCTTGTTGGGAAGTCACAAATGGACATAAAAGGACCACAAAGTGACACAAAACTATCAAAGAGAGACACTGAACAACCACCGAGATGCAAAATGACTCAAATGAGACACAGAACAACCAAGAGACAGGATTGGACCACAAAGACGCAACACGTTTACGGAGAGATGCAAAAGGACCCAAAAATATGTCTTTTTAAATCTGTGGGGCTCGTTCTCTCGTAGTATGGGGTCCGGGGCCCTTTACATGTCTGTGCTCAGGGCCCCATTGTCTCATAATCCGTCCATGTCTGCAGGGCGTACCGTAGTTCTCACTCAGGGGAGCAGTATCGGCCGGCAAAGAGAATGCTCATGGAGGGGTTATGCCGGATGAAGAAGAGGAAGGGGTGGTCTGCGATGAAGGTGGTAGGAATCAATACGGAGCGTACCGCCACAATAGCGGCAGTGGCGGCGGCCGCCTCAGTTCCCTCCTCGTTGACCTCCACAAAAGCCTTGTGGACGACTTTCGACAGCACCAGGTCATTTGCTGGGGACATGCCTGTCAGCAGAGGAAAGAGAGTCCATTGCTTTATCATGCACATTAAAATCAGTGATGCAGACTGCCTTGAGTTCCGCATAACTGATGTCATGTTTTTGTTGCGCTTGTAGTTTAGATTTCAAGAGCAACATTTTGGGTTTTGAAAGACTGATAATTTAATGACATTCTTTTTATATCTTTCTGTATGGGAAGTGGTGCTCTTTCATTTGTCTGTTCAGATACTGCATGTTGTGCTCTGAGAATAACTATGCAGCTTATACATTTATGGTGCGTTTCCTTACCGGAAAAGTCACTCTTTGTGACATCAAAAGCGTCCACCATGCCCATGCTGGTCAGAATATCTTTCAAGTCATATGTCTCCTCCATCTTGAAACGAGGCAGTCTCACCTCAACCTCAGTTTGGCCCATCATGTCTGAACGAGTCCACTCCACAAATTTCTCATAGGTTAGCTCCCTCTCCAGCTAGTGTGGATGCAATATTAATTATTAATCGGCTTGTTTCAAATTGTGCATTTGTTGTCTGAGTGTGTATATGTGTCCTACCTTCTCCAGGCCTGTTGTGTCGTCCTCAATCTCATCGGGCAGGAAGATGAGCATGCTTAGCTCTTTCCCTTCATAGAACATCTCTAGGATCTGTCCAAACACATTATGTATTTCTTTTCATTTCATTTTAAGATAATCTGATTAGTTACAGGAATGGACATTATCTTAAAAAAAAACAACTTAAGTTTGATGGGTTCAACCATTGTCAAAACCAATTGTGCAACCAATTGTGGTAAACCCCTTCACTATATTTTCATGAGATCTGTTCTCAAATGACCAAAATATCACCGTTGAAAAACACGGATATTACCTGGCAGTTGATCTCGGGAATGGAGGTGAAAGAGAATTTAGTTTTCTGATGCATCATCTTCACCGGCTTCGTGTCTTTCTAAAGAAAGCAGAAGACAGAACAGGCCCTTTTGTTGTTGAGTTATCATTAGGGATGGGGATCATTAGGATTTCATCGATGCTACTACTACTCTTAGTGATACTCCTTATTGGTTTGGTTCTTTAGCGATACTCTGTTTCTTTTTCATAACTAAATAATTGCTTTTAAGATATATATATATATATATGTACACATTTTTTTAAGATACATTTTAGATATATTTTAAACATAACTAAATGTTGTTTCAAGCAGCAGCAAAGTCCCTGTACAAAGTCATTGATATCTCACTGGAAACAAATGTAAAATGTCAATAAATTACACAAACATCGGTCAGTAGCAATCATTTCCTCCTGTCCTCTGTCCTCCCTCTGATGTGATTCACTGCCTGCAGGTACCGCTGATAAAGGGAGGAGGGCCACTTTGTCTTAGCCAGCGGAAAAGTTCACAAGAACAATCTCAGCTAAGCAGTCAGACTACAGACAGACATATTTTGTTATAGCTAGTTGATGAGAGATGGCGGGATTGAAACAGGTTTCACTTATGTTTATATGCTCATGCTTGTTCAACAGATATATGTTGAGAAAAGTATTGTCTTTTTACTCACTAATGTTTTATTGCACTTTATAATCACTTAAGTGGCCTCGCTGACATGCCTCGTGTGTGTGTGTGTGTGCTTGTATGTTTGTGTGTGTGTGTGAAGTTGGAAGAGCTCAGCCCAGACAGAGAGAGCAGAGGGGATGCGAACGGCAGTGGGATGATATATTAGCAGACACCAAAACGGTGAAAAATACCGATAAAAGAATCAATAAGGTGGGAGCTTATCAATACTTCGGTCTTTAATGATTTAGCACCGGGGGCCCTTTTAATAACGGGTGTCGGTACCCATCCCTCGTTATCATCACATCAAAAGGTCCAATTAATGATACTTATGATATCATAGTTCTAAATAAACATTTTAAGCCTTTTAAATCTGGAGGAAAATTTTGCAAGACATGTTGATTTCTTTTCATCAGACTTAGTACAGTGTTACCTTGTTAATTCTAAACTGAGCATCAACAGTAGAATCCTCCTCAAATTTTTGGTTCCAGTTGCCCTTGAAGTAGATGGCATTGACCAAGACCAGCATGGTCATGTCGTCCACTACACCCATCAACAGCAAGTCCTTGATTTTTCCTGGTGAGCAGTATTGAGCAAAGACGTCATTATTAATAGAGACACCGACACGGGCACTAGCAATGTTTTCATCCAGAGCTCGGGAAAATTTGATGTTTTAATTTCATCACAACTTCGAGAAGTACTAACACTACTTGAAGAAGAACAAGAGATGCAAGAAAAACAAGTAACAGAAGGCGCAACAATTTAATCAGGTCGAATTTTTTTTAAGTTAAAGAGAAAAGAACATTATATAACCCATAGAAGGACACAAAACGTAAAGTAAAGATGGGTCAAAAAACATCAACTCAAAACCTGGGTGTACACCTACAGTATCATGTACTCTCTCGTTGGATGGTTTTAAAAGTTGTAGTAAACTACAACAATTCTAATTGAATGCATTTAACCAAAGGAAGTTTTAATACATCCGATTGCTCAACTAAGACAAACCATAACTGCTTGATAGAGGATAGAATTCAAACTGGGAATAGAAACTAGAAAAAGAAAACACTCTAATGCTTGTGAATTACGGGACATGAAAATGATTATTGTAACATGAAAATAGAGCATAATAAACATAAACGCCCACTAAATGTCTATGGCAATTTTGAATGAGAAATCAAATGATCATTAGCACCAAGGCTGCAGTGAACTCAACAGTTTATGTAGAAAAGTGACCACTTTGAGAGAAAGAGACATTTTAAAATTGAAGTTGGAGGATGGCAGACTTGGGTTGCTCCACTCATACATTTTGTTTTCATAAGATGGCGAAGGCTTGGAAAGGGTCTCTATAGTTTCCAATCTATGTACCATATTGATGAGTTTGTGTGAGATCTACCTTGCGTCTGCTTCTCCACCCAGCTATTGATGTTGACCCTGGTGTCATCTGCGCTGGTTTTGAAGTCCACAGTCTCCAGCTCAGCGTTGTAGTGCTTTTTGGTTTCTGATAGGAAATACTGGAAGCAAAAACGGCACATCTGAATACTCACATAAACCAATACATAAAGAAGAAATACTTGAAGGAATACTATGTCATTTGCATGAGTTTCATTTGTATTGACAATTTTGAACAATGACAGTTCTTTGAACATAGAATTGATTTGTTTATCTGGGATTTTGAAATAAAGCCAACATGAGTGGAGAGCTCAAAGCCCTCATTCAGTATGATTTCCTGAGAGCTAATGATGTAATTGACCCTTTGCTAAGACCCACCCTAGAGCGCCGACTGGCCAACCACAGCTGAGCAGAAGCCAGCCACGACCAGTGTCCGACAACTTTCCGGCTTCGCTCCATAGACTCAAACATTTCAGATTTTCTTCATTTTTAGGATGGCTTTGTGGATTTGAAGCTAGTTGTGGTTAAAGAGTTTGGAATGTAAGGGGCTGAGGGGAACCATGGTTGCTGGGGTATACCTTCCAGCCAGAAGGCTCCACCCACTCCTCCAGCAGAGTGAGATCAGGTGTGGCAGGAGACACACCTGGACCTCACCCGCAAACTGACTCTGCCTCTGACTGCTGCGCTGCCATTTATATCTGGGTCATCAATGCAATCCTGTTACAGGAAGTAGATATATGTTTCTAAAGTCTTACGCTTCTACATAATAATCTGTGGCTCTAACATTAGCAGAGTGCGTGAGCACATCATTAACTATAATACGCTAGCTACTGAAAGTATACTGAATGTATACACATGCTTGGCTTGGCTTTAAAGAAACAGTGTAGTTCCTTAATTTTTATTGTCTTCTGTCTCGATCGCCAGGTGATGTGGTGGTTCCGTTTAACACTGTGGTCTGTAGGCTTTAGCTTTTCAACCTGTTTTTGCTGCTGAATCAGTTTGATATCCTGGATATTTCCTTCAAACACATATTGTAGACCCTTCTGTCTGCTTCTCTCTGATAGAGCTTTTTCTCCAAATTTGTTTTAATATTTACTCAGTTAGTGACCGTGTGGGCTCCATGGTAGCTCTGACAGCTTGATGGAGCAGCAGAGGGGGGCGGGGCTTAGTTTATGTCTCATACAGTTCGCTCATGGATGTGTTGAACTGCGAGAAGCAAGGATCCAGCTAACTAGGAATTAGGCTGCACATTTACAGGGTTGCAGTTCCCTTTCTTACAAGTTAATTAATTAATGCTGAGCAAAACAGGCTCAGAGACACACCTCAACAAACTGGTAGGACTGCTCCCCGTACAGCCTGTTGGCAAGGCTGAGGGCATACGGAGCGTCTTCCTTGTTGAGCTCGCTCAGCAGTTGGGAAAAGCTAACGTGGACATCGTCTTCATCACCATGGGGTTTCAGGCACTGCGAACAGCCAGAGAAGACCTGTGTGTTACAAAGACACACTGAGCCAGTAATAGATGCAAAACAACTTTGTATTATGTTTATATGGACCATTGACCTACTGGTCAGCTTACCTGTTAAATAATGAGAATAGACACCAACATCATCATTAACTCTGGTGCTCCACACTACAGCTTTGCAAACACTGTGGTGGGTGTTTAAACATTACCTAGGCAAGACATTTTACTTTTAACACCTTTAATACATTTCATGAATCCATGCTGTAGGCCAATAATAATGGTCAGTCTTTTCTTTTTTCTGACAATGCTACTGTATTTGGCAACTGTTTCTCAATTTGTCTATGTGCTAGCATTGAATGCTGCCCAGTGAAAGGAATATAAAATGGATGATTTTGGTGTTATTGTTCTCATCATTTACTATAATTAGAATGACTTTCAGCAAAACCTCCCACGACCCGGAAGTTTTCAGAAGTATAATTTCTGTTTATGAGACCCACAGCACCTTTTGGAAAGAATATGGAAAAAGACAAAAACAGACAAAACCAAAGCCTTCACACCATTAACATCATTGTGAAAAAACCCAAGGGAACGTGTTTTTTTTTTGCAGTTACACACACTTATCCGCCCTTTGCTCACCATTATGTTGTTTTACACTGTCCTCAGTGGACCAAAGAACTTTTAGGATGGAGTGCTTTTGTTACTTTGTCAAGACAACGAATTCTCCATCTGTTCATAACTCAGCTTGTATTGCTTTTTAAAGCTTCACAGTACACTTCATATTTCCAAATTATGTTTTAAAAGATGCAGCATGATAAAAAAATTAGCAAGCAAAGCAGTGGGAAATTAAGTGTGAATACCAAAATCTGAGTTTTCCTCACCAAACGAAACCACTAAGCCTAATCATTAATTACTATGTCTTTCTTTTTGGCTTTGATACCACCTTGACCAGATATTGAGGTATTCTGCTGATATGCTGTGACCGCAACTGCATCCGTGTCACCATCTGCGACTGCATCGGCGACTGCGACTGCATCGCCTCTTCTATCGCCTGCTTCTGTGGCTGTGCCTCAGTGAAACGAAGGACCTGGGGGTGCAAATGGTAGTTTCTCTCATCAGGATCACTGTAAAGTTGACCATTGTTAGAGTGTGTGTGTGTGTGTGTGTGTGTGTGTGTGTGTGTGTGTGTGTGTGTGTGTGTGTGTGTGTGTGTGTGTGTGTGTGTGTGTGGGGGCAGATAGATGCTGCGGTTAACTATCTGCATCTGAAGTCTCTAGCGACTGGCTGGAGAAAATAAACCTCTGTACATTGAGTCACACATACAAACCAAGGCGTGCATGTACACACACGTTTTCCCTCGGCATAACTGATGCCGCTCTTTTCTTTAACCACAAAGTCAGAATCCCTTCCAAGTAAAATTCCGTCGTATGTTCATCCTCAACTGCCCACATCGTCAACTTCACATCTCCTCACACACCTCTGTTTTGTTCTCTTTGGCGGCACCTATCCCATCAGCCCTGTCACCTTAGTGTCATTCACATGTATTTACATGAAAATCTTCAAGATTTATTTTCGTGAAAGTCTGAAAGTAAGGAAAAAGTTACAGGCTTTGCCGCTTTACTGTGCTGATTATTTCTGTGGTCTACAACACAGAAGAACTATCCCTATCCCTGTTATCCGAGGCAGAATAGAACAGATCACTGCTGACGCTGGGAGACAGAATGAGTAAGATATGCATGTCCAAACACTCCTGACACACCCCACCCTGCAAGGCAGTTAGGTCAAAGTGTTCCATCGGAAAATCTGGCCAAAAACCTTTCATCTCTAATACATTTCTGTGTCTGAATCATTTACTCATGTTTTTAATATTTATTGGAAGATGCCTTCTCTTTCATTAAGAATACATGAAGAAAACTTGACAAAGTTGAAACCTGAACCCACGCCTTTCTCATGTGCGTAATAATAGGGTTGCGAAATTCCAACACTGTGATGAACCAGATCCACTGACTTGCAATGACTTTTGGATGCATGCCTGTATAAACACTTGCAAATAGGTGTGTTGACGTGAGAACTGAAACTTTATCACAGTTCTTTTTTACAGAGTGTGTTTAGTGTGTGTGTGTGTGTACTGTACCTCTGACATCTGCGTGGCTGTGTTGCCTCTGGCCCCAAGCATCAACATAGCCAGAGCTGAAGAGATGCTGAAAGGGGAGTAGAAGACATTCGCTGTCTTGTCGCCATCACTCAGCTTTTTGAACAAGGCCAGAGAGAAGGTGGTGTTGGCCTTGGATGTCTTGGATGTCTTGGATGAGGTGGATGTCTCCATTGTGTCTGATACAGAGCGGAGCGTTACTCATCGCGTTATAAACCGAAGCATATCTTTCATCTGATAACTTTCTGTTTTCCTGATTAT
Organism: Ophiodon elongatus; assembly: GCA_016806645.1. NCBI lineage: Eukaryota > Metazoa > Chordata > Actinopteri > Perciformes > Hexagrammidae > Ophiodon > Ophiodon elongatus. The sequence goes on from JACSYO010000846.1 coordinate 82,638, forward strand.
GCAAAAAAAAAAAAAGTTCAAATTGGAACAGGAATCCCTCTTTTTTCCAGAATATTTCTTCGTCTGCATGCTCGGGGACCACACGAGTGGTGTTTCCGAGATGCTACTGGTTTTCATGAAATTCATGTCTTCGGCCCCTTGGTTGAAATTATTTGCGGTTGTAAAACGCAAGCAGCTTCTGCATTCCTTTGAATACCTTTGTATTTAACTTAACACGAGCCCTTCCCCAGACACGTTTAGACAAATCCTCATTCTTCCTTTACCATTAACGTTTCACTCCCCGATGATTCTAAATCGATTTAGATTCTTAAACCCAGTAAAAATCACACAGATATTGTTTAGCGCTGCTCGACCACTGTTGCCTTTGGAAACCAGGCAAAAAGGGCATAAATCAAGAACTGTTACTAAAGCAGGTTAATCTTTTGCTCTCGATCTCACCAAAATCAAATGACAACAAGGCACATCCTGTACTTACTGACAAGAGACTCTTCTTCAGGGCAACAAGTGATCGGGAACGATTCAGTGAAAGGAAGACGTGTTCTGTTGGAACTGTCGGTGTTATTTTACACCCTGACACACCCAAGCTCAAATAGGTCTGGCTGCAGCTTGAGAAAGTAAATCACACCCATCAATGGCATCATGGCAATGGGTGTGCTTGCTTTGAAAGAGTCTGCCAACCACAGACACAGCACATAACTACACTAGAATTACCACCTCACCATTGTAAGCCTCCACCAACCAAGACATGTTGCGGTTTGCATCCCTGTCCGTCCAAACTGTCATCACTTCATCATTTTATACGATGAGACATTTGTGTGGAATTGTCATATTTAGCCAATGAATTCTGGAGTTATGGACAGAAATGTCCTCAAGACGTACCTGAGGTGTTGCGTTCACGAGAATGGTACAGACTCAAGGTCATAGTGACTTTTGACCTCCAAAATCGAATCAGTTTGTCCCTTTTTATTTACGGTCTATGGTTCATTCTTGAGTGCAGGTGGATTTTTGTGCCAAATTTTAAGAATTTCCCCCCCGGGTGTTCTTGCGATGTCACGTTCACGACAATGGGCCAGACAGACATGCGTCAAGACAGACGGGTGAACAACCCAAAAACATAATGCCTCCGGCCGTTGCTGTCGATGGCGCAGAGGCATAAAAAGGCATGGAGAGATGGAGGGTTGGTGCTGAGATGAAGACAAGGTACGGACTACAGTGTGTAAAGCAATAATCTTCACAAACATCACGATAGAAATGTTACTAACACATTTCTGATTCGCTTTCTCAAATAATGTTGGGCACGATTCACCTGTGGCCCACAAAATTTAAGGCTTGCACCAGCTTTGAAGCTTAGTTTGTTTTTATATATGCGCATTCACAAGTTGTGGTTGTGGTGTTGGCATTTTGTCAATTTAGAGATGCTTCGATACAATTTTGAAGATGTGCAAAGCAGTGAAGTCATACCTCCATTCTAAGCCTCCATTTGCTTAGAATGATCTGCATAATTGTATCTTCCATGTTACACAATTTAGTTTGAACTTTACCCAGCAAGGAATCATCTGGTTACTTCACATAAAGATAGACACTGGCATCATTTATCTAGTTTATAGCCAGTAGTAGGCTATAAACAATGAATGTGACAAAGTGCATGTGCCGACCTACCATGGTGAGCACTGAACCACCACCAATCAAGTGTTTCCTAGAAGTTGATTACTTTTTCGCTGCTGAATTACACACAGTGCACTGCGGTTCAATATTATGTGTACTACAGCGCCCCCACCTGGCCGTCTTGACGCACTGCAACAGCCGTGGTCTGAATTCACCCGAGCTAACATGAACAGGACCGGGGTGGAGATAGTGCAGTGGAATAACAGCAACAAGAACAATCAGACATCGGGCTTCATGTGTAGAGAGAAAATGATTTTCTGAAGGGGACGGATACTGGCTTCCTGGTAAGCGAACGTCGTTGTCACCGTGCGTCACCTGAGCTTCGTCCACACAAGGCTGCCCCGTCCTAGCTCACTAGCTAGCTAACCCGAGGGTAATGAGGTAGCCTTGAGGGTCTTTCAGTGGGACGGAGCACAAGCCAAACCCCGTCCAAAGATGTTGTCGTTTTAGCGTTGCCTTGTGTATTATCGTCACAACACCTTGTAGAAAGTAGGGGACAACTTTTGACAAACTATTAGGAATTGCTCCTCCATTCGGCATGACAACTGATATTATAAGCAGCTCTTATCTTGACCAAATTGTCGTAAACCTACTTTGTTTGGATCGATGTGAATAGTAATAGTAAGCAACTATACCTAGCTAACTCTGAAATTATAATTTGTCTTGCTTGGTGGTTACTTCCTATTCAGTATTGACTATACTACCTTGGTTGACTGTAATTTAAAGTGTAGCTACCAGGTGTGCCTGCACAGCGAAGCAGGGCAACGTGACACTAACCAGCGCATTTAGCTGATGAAGTTCGTGCTCCTCAGTAAAATGACGCCGTCTGTCGCTGTCAGGTTAGCTCGCCTGCTAACTCTGCCTCCCAAACGCGAGGCTAACCTAGCTACATCTTTGGCCGCTTGACGTAAACAACGTGACTTAAAAGCACAACGTTGGTTGCAGCAGGGTGTTTGCCAGCCGCCGGCTTGTTGTCCTGATGGCTCTCGTCCCAGCTCTTTCCACATGTTTCTTAAGTGCACCAGAATAGATGGAGAGTCAGCAGCCCGAGCAGTAAATATCATCAGTTTTATTTTGTTAACTTAACCAATGTATCCTCTGTGTTTTTATTCTGTAATGCTTCCATTTATTTTTGTTTTTATCCTTTTTTTGTCCTCTGGCCTTAAATTGACATTACAATGTTTATTCGAGCCTCCTATAAACCCAATGAACTGTGTATTATTAAGGTATAATTAAGATAATCACACAGAGGCGCAGGGCTGGTCTCTCCAAGCTCCACTGATGCTGAATTAATGCAAACAGGTTTGAGGAGTAGCCCACAGACTCTCAGGCTTAGCAGAAACCGACATCTGCCTGCAGGTTCCTCTTACTTTTATCTCAAACCAGGGCACCGTGGCTTTTCGCATCATTTGCAAGGATCAGTCAGGCTTCTATGGGAATAGTTGGACGAGGTAAATTGACAAGATGATCCGACTTACTATAATTATCTACAGATCTTCCCATGCCTTTTTTCCGTCAGGAATTTTACAAATAATGCACAAATCCATTAAATTATGAATGATATGTGGCCCATGTCAATAATTCATCTGCCCTCACAGTCTGGCGCCCTTATTAAAGCATAATGCATAATGAAATCTAAGGTTCCCATTCTTGCAGCCTGCTTTTTAAGGGAGGCTTATAGTAATATTTTGATCACGATGAATGAAATGGATAAGGATTATTCTATTCTTTTTTTTGTGTACAGGGTGCTCAGAGTCGTTGTCAGCCCCCTCAGGGTGAGCGTTGCTGCTTCACTTCATCGTTGCACAGCACCTCTGAAGCGAGGCGCGGTCAGCGCGAAGAGCCTTGTTGACTACTGCGGTGGCGGGGCAGGAGGACAAAGCTAAGGAAGATGGCATCACCCTTTGTGCCTGTCCCCATGCCGTTGGACAGAGCCCTCTCAGCAGGTAGTGGCAAGCTCAGGCGGCCACAGCGAGCTTCGTCGCTAGGCAGCGTCTCCGGCGCCTTAGCCGCGGAGGACCACGGAAGAGGATGCGGGGGATTGGGTTCCCGGCGGCAATCCCGCGGCATTGACAGAGGCAGTCGGAGCAGGACACCCCCACCCCTCCTCAGCCCTGTGACACTGGCCAGGGTGAACGGGGCTCTGGAGCCCTCCATAGAGTACTCCGGCTGTCCACGCTCCATATCGGATCCGGTTGGGAGCCAGCAAGGCGAGGAGAGGCCCATTACCCCCACTCTGCTGGGGTATGAGGTCATGGAGGAGAGGGCCAAGTTCACGGTAAGGAAGCAGAAAATCGGCTTGTCATGACAACCCTTTTGATCGTGTCTATTTGTGGCACAACTCTCCAGCTAAGTGCTCTGATTACAGTTTAAATGCTATGCTAATTAGCCCACATTGACATGTAGTTTAAAGGGGCCAGACGTGCTCACTGAGGACAAACACACAGCATGAAGAATACTATCGATTTTAAAGGTCAAATGTCAACAATTACTTCAGACACAGACATTCATTAATTGGATGCAAATCATTCACAAGCGCTCAGCAAACAGAAACAACTCTTCGAACTCTTGCAGTCGTAAACGTGGCTTTTAAGTTCACGTGTGTTGTCTTATCTCTGCTGCAGGTCTTCAAGGTCCTGGTCAGGAAGACTCCAGATGAGAACTGGGTTGTTTTCAGAAGGTACACGGACTTCTCCAGACTCAATGACAAGGTGTGTGTTGGGTGTGTTGTATGTACATATGCGCGTTTGTGTGCAAAGAACAGGGCGTCCCAAATGTCGGGACTACCTGAAGCGTCATTTAGTGATCCTCTTCTTGCAGACGCTGTTTTTGAATGAATTGCTTTCAGCATGCTTTCTTTTGTTTTTGAGTGCACTGTGGAAGTGATTACAGCTACACAAAGAAGCCTTCTGTTCTCAAATAGCCCGCAGGCCCGAGCCAACTGGGGAACAGGTCTCTCGTGGTTTCGGGATGGACCGTTTTGTCACAGATTACAAAAAGGGGGGAAATATTGCCAGCAGAAAGGGATGTGATGCCATGTGATAATTCTGTATGAAGAAAAAGAGCCCGCAACAGAAAAAAGATGACGCTAAATGGATGCAACAAACAAGCACAACTTATTTTTATAGGCTTGTAAAATACTGATTAAATCTATAACTGAAATGCACTAATTCAGTAACCCCAGGCAAGAAGAATGGAAACACAGCAAACGGGATCACTCTAGTTAGGAGCAAGAGGTTTAGGGGTGGGGGGGGGTGATGATGATGTGGGGGTGTGTGGACATCCTTCTCTACCACTCATGTGGCTTTCCCCGCAAAAGGCAGCTGTAATGTCCATGATAAATGCTCCACATACTGTAATTGTTGAGGCCTCATTGTTCATTCATTCAAATGGCTGGAAATGTGTCAGCATCAGGTGCATCCATCAAACAATTTGGACGATATTCCGATGTGTAGTCATCTAGAAGTTATGAAGAGGACTTGGCCTCCGTGCACAGAGCCAGACATGCACATGCAATTAAGATAAACGATAGGCGTAGATATCTGGCTCGGAGCACACGTTCAGGTTTTCAACTTGCAGCACGGTCTTCACACTGTGTGTGGCTGGAATCAAACATGGCTTGTTTAGCCGTTTGGACCTCGCCCAGCATTGTTTCACCGTACGTTTGTCCACATGGCTCAGGCTGCCAGGCGAAGACAAGACCCACCTCCTGCTGAGCAAACTGACACCAGGGCCTCTTCCCAATGCAGTATCTTCTCAAGTTGACCTTGTGCAATAAATAAAAAAAGCCTTTTCTCAATCCGCGTACATCTGTTTTGAGGATTTAGTAAATCTCGAGCAGTGTTTACATTCTGGGTAAAGGCAGAGATGAAAATAGGCATGATGAACAGAAGAGGTGGGCACTAACTACAGTGCAAAGCAACTGGTCCGCTCTGGTTCTTATTAATTAAGGGCAGCCATTGGTCATTTTAGGATTGAGTTCATTTCTACTAGTATTGTGAGTGAGTTTGAGTTTTCATGTCAAACGTTGCACCTACACACTGAGCGGTACTTTCAGAAGTCGTGCGGTTTGGCGGTTCCTCCCATCCGGGTCACATCTCAGAAGGAGGCGGGGCTTGATGCAAGGGTTATCAATAGAGGCAATGTATGTCTTCCTCTCTCAGCTCTCCACACTGTGGGAACGGTTAACGAGGAGAGCGTGCCGTACCAATGTAATTTACTCCAGGCTTCTCCAGAGGCATTGACGCATGTTGCTGCACAATTAAAATGTGTAGCAACACAGCCGGGGCCCGAGGCATTACGCTGGTTAGATTTTGTCGGTCGACAGTCAAGGTCACTATGACCTCACAAAACATATTTTGGGCCATAACTCAAGAATTCATGTGCTAACTATGGCAATTTCACACAAAAAAATGTCTAATGGGATTAAAAAAATATAAAGTGATGACATTTTGGACAGACATGGATGTAAACTTCAACTTGACTGGTCGGTGGAGGCGTACCACCTATGTTTTCGTAATATTTTGGTGTGGACTCCTCCTCTGTTAGACACTGAAATTCTCTCTCACTTCTCTGTGATTGTGTTTTGCGTATGGCAGAAGACTTGAATTGTGAAACTAGAAATCTTGTTGAGATAGTGTCATTTGAAGTATATGATCATACTTTTATCTGAGACATAATTGTGAATGAAATGTGACCTTGAAACACAAGTTTGTATCGGATGTGATGTGTGTCTTTTGGATGCACTTAGAAGGTGGTTATGTAGGGAGGGAAGCCGATTGGAGGACAGCAGCCTTCATTAGTCAATGGATCACAGCATGTAATGCAGAAGTGCATCGTGAGCGCTTCGGGGAGCGGCAGCATGCACTATTTCTCTTTGCCACTCTTACCGCAGCGTTATGTCCATAACCTCATATTGTCTTGAACTGAAAAGTATTCTTCCACTACATCTGCTGTAACCAACTGTTTGAGACAGATCATGTCATATGTGTTTGTGTGTCTTCCAGCTCAAGGAGATGTTCCCCGGCTTCCGCCTCTCGCTTCCTCCCAAGCGGTGGTTCAAAGACAACTACGACAGCGACTTCCTGGAAGACAGACAGTTGGGACTACAGGCTTTTTTGCAAAACCTGGTGGCACACAAGGACATCGCCAACTGGTACGTGACAGGGTTTTGCATACGGTCTTATGTTAAAATGGAATTATTTAGCCTTTTTTGTGTAAACTATGTGGTCACGGGATAACTGATAATCCCTTACTTTTTATTTCAGTTTTTTTTAATTGTGTTACTGAGCACACCGGTCTGTTCTAAACAACAACCACACACACACTCACACTCACACTCATGTCACCTCATTTGTTCTCCTTGACAGCCTGGCAGTGAGAGAATTTCTGTGTCTGGATGACCCTCCTGGGCCTTTTGATAGTCTGGAGGAGAGCAGAGTAAGTGTGCATACGCATGTGACCTTACGTGTGCTCATGTGCTGTGTGTGTGTGTGTTTGTGCTGTTATCCGTGTTATTTCAAGGCCTTTTTAAAGAGGTCATTTTAGTCGGGCTGAGTATTTAACATTGATACGGTAGCTTTGAGAATCGACCATGTCTTAGAAAAACTGTCAAGTATCTAAAGTTCACACTTAGTTTTTCTTTAGACTCTTCAATATTTACGAGGCCATGCCACATTTTTTTAATTTAGATTAGATATGAAAAGAAACACCCAACTACAGTTCAGAAGACAGAAATAAATACATTAAGATGGAAGCTTTGGAAATAGAAATATATAAAAAAAGTTGTGGCCCTGAGAGCTCTTGTAAAGTGACTTTGAGATGGATGTCTCTTTCCCTCTGTGTCTGTCTTAAAACAACATTAAATACGAAGTTTTCTCTGCCAGACTCAAAATAAAGTATTGTACGAGTATCATTTTAAAGTCGGTGCCAAACTTCAGCTACCATATGTAGATTGTATTTCAGCAATTGAAATGACACCACGCCCTACATTCGCCAGGGATATCACATGAAGTGACTTGACGTCGAGGGCAGGTACTCACTCTCATCACAGCAGGCAATAAACATGTTTATTGTGACAGTTAGATTTAAGATTGAATAAGTGGCTTTAGATTGAAGTAGAGTCTGCCTTGTTGACGTATCCTGCAGAAGTGTCATCCCTGTCTCCTCCTCTGTTGCTCGTCAGGATTTGCCCCCCCAATCCTTGTTTCTACTGCCGGCAAATATTTCCTGTGCTTCTTTTCTTTGCCGCTGCCTCCCTCCAGGCGTTCTGCGAGACTCTGGAGGAGAGCAACTATCGTCTCCAGAAGGAGCTGCTCGAGAAGCAGAGGGAGATCGCCTCCCTGAAGAGGAGGTTGCAGGAGAGGGAGCAAGCCATCCTGCTACTGGAGAAGCATATCAAGTCAGTAGACAGACGAAATGGGAATCAGGGTTTTAACAAACTACAAAAAATGACATACACAGTGCAGCACACATGTGGTCCGCACCATGTGCTTGTAGCGTTGTTGCTAGTAGCGGATTTAATACACAATAATGAATTAATATCAATTTATGATATATATGAATCTATTATTAATAATTAAATTATGACTTATAAACCCAAATATTTGTATAAAAGAATGATGGTACTTGCGCTATGAGCCACTGTTGGTTTGACAAACAGAAATTAACACAAGATTCAATTTTGGAAAAATTTGATATTAATCAATTAAATCTTAATGTCAGGGTTGCTAAGGAGTTCTTCTCAACGTGTACATGGACATATTATTTCATATATACACAAATCAAAGGATCAAGTTCTTTAGAAATGACATTTATTTGATTAACTACATAACTGAACTACTAAACAGGAAATAAATGAATACGATCAAACAACGATCAAATAAAATGAAGGGAATGAATATAGAATAGGATGAAGAGTACAATGAACCACAACTAAATGAAAAGGGTTGCATGTGACTCATCACTTAAATTTGACGTTTATAAGTTAAAATGATTGTGTGTACCTATATGCGTATATAAATGAGGGGATAGCATTAATCTCAACATTTCAGCAGAAATCAGTGTCCCGTGTGAGAGACAAGAAAGGGGGGGCGGGGGGGGGGGCATTCCTTTCCCCTCTCTGTTGTCCTGTGTTGTGGTTGAGATAAAAACTTACAGGCAGAGTAATTAAAACATCCAATTTATATGGCAGGAAACTACAAGAATTATAAACAGAGTTGGCTGTCTTGAAATGAACTATACAGGCCTAGAATATCATGTAAATGTTTCTTTAAGTTGTTTTTTATTAAAATTGGATGCTCTTTATGTCCTCCGTAATGTGAATGATTGAAAAAAGCACAAAGGTGGGGTCATAAAACATTGTAGGGTCAGCCTTAACGGTTTAAGTGTCAAAGTCCTATCTTGAGTTTGTCCAGGCACATGGTTAATTGTGCGTCTAACCACTTATTGCCCTGTTTGTTGTGAGAGCAGTTCCCGAAAGAAGTTTATTAGTTCAGATTGTAGACATTTCAGTTTTATCATGTCTCGGTGGAAGTCCTCTACATGCTGCTTCTTTGGCAGAGGTAATTAAGGTCCACATGCAAGTTCTGAAATCGCATTATATGCTGTAACTACCTGGTTCTGTGTGTGTCTCTCTCTGTCCCAGTGGCGAGTGTGTGAGCCCCGAGTCTCTGTGTGGTCTGTTGGCTCAGGGCAGCCAGAGCAGTGCAGATGTGGAGTCGTCCGCTGCAGATGTGGAGTCGTCCGCTGCAGAGGCGGATCAGGATGTGCTTGACGACACTGGGTAATGGATGCAAACAAACACCACACGCAGTAGTGAATGAGATGCACAGGTACAGCACCAGGTACAGCACCAGGTACAGCACCAGCACCAACAATTCCACAAACGTAGAGACCAAACACCACTCACACAGCCCCATTCGCAAGTGAATCCCACCATCCCATTCTACATTTGGTTCTATTACACAGAGCAAATGACGCCGTGGGATATTCCCCATTTGGTGTTTTTCTGCCACAAAAAGGGATCTCAAAATACAATTTCTAATGCTTTAGGAAGTGGCTGAGGGGTCGAGGGCATGGTTGATTGGTCACCGTTGAATGTTACATCAATCATCCTATGGAGCATCCATGCACTGTGACCTTTACTTATACAAATACACATGTCTTCACAGGCCTCGTCTCCCGCTTCTCTTGTGTTTTCCTCACATGATTTACGTTTCAAGTCCTTTTTCTTCTGTTTTACACGCGCACAGTAGCTACAGCGACTATGAGGACGCAATGGGTGTAAATTATTTTCCTGGGGAATTCTACTGTTGCTCTTGTGTTTCTTGGCGTTAAGCTGCTGGTAATGAAACCCCACTATTCTTTTAAGATGTTTCCAGGATAAGCCTTTCAGGGAAGTAAAGGGATTATGCCCCATTAACCACAGGAAGCCGTTAATGTGAAACAGATGGAGGATGTGTTGAGTTTGCACCAACGACAAACTAACATGGTAAACGGGAGCAGATTGAAAAAGCTGGAAGCTTCTTACTGATGAAGTAAAGCATGTGTAAACTAACGCATGGATCTCCCTTCAGTTAAGTAAGACCATGGCTTATTGACTTCTGTAGAGAACTTGATTGGCCAGTCCTAAGCAGTGTGGACTTTTCTTGCCTTGACTCGCTAATCAAATTACAGAGGAGGAAATAGGCTCAAGAAGACAGATGCATTTAAACCCTGTGTTCTGCTTCTACCTATAGTTGGAAAAGTATTCTAATTTCCTAAGCGAAAGTAGCAATACCACAATGGAAAAAAACACTGCATTTCAACTAAAAGTCCTGATTAAAAGAAAATTCAGTTATTGCTATACATACGCTCAGATACATGCAAATGCAAGATACCTTTACTATCTTGTATAATACCAGGGTATGTTCAGTAACACTGGTTCTGTTGTGAGTCATGGTCCTGCTGGTGTAACGTTTAAGCACTTTATCTCAAAATGATGTAATTTGCTCTGAGAATGCTCCTGTTAAACCTTCAAATGTACCCGTCAGAAGTTCCACCTCTCATCTTAAAAATGAAACACTAATCCAATCACAATTCTTTTGATTCATCGTTAACTATAAGCTTCCTTTTTTTGCACTGCATTGATTTATTAATCCTTCCCAGAAAATAGTCCCAATTGCTACGGACATACAGATCCATTATAAAGCATCACAAAGGTTACTTTATATTTTGTATTGCCCATTGACTTATTATCTTTATCCCCACATGATACCCAGATATCAGTGATAATTTCCAGTAAATTATCCAATTGGATGGTTATTGGGTTTGGTTATATAACTGGCTTTTTAATGTCAAGAAATGCATAAACCAAAGTGTCCTTAAATTAATTTCAGGCCCATATGACACACCGGTCTCTTAAATTATGAATTGGCATGTACATCTGCAAAGATATCATTGATTTGAAAGTGAAAATATGATTACCATTCTTATTATTTTCACCATAATCACACACCTGCTTTTAAAAAAATTGTTCCCCTTCCCTTCTTGTGTTTTTTCGCCCTTCACATTTCACAGCAGTGCTGCCCCAATCTGAAAAAAGAGTCCCATAACATGTGAGGTACTTTATTCTGTATACCAGCTCAGGTTAACACGACACGGGCATACTGTCATATTCTTCTTCTCAGTAACGTGCATCCCACTGTTAACGAGAATGCAGGTGTTCTTTTTCCGTGGTATCAGGATGCGAAAGCATAGGTTTCTATTATTTTCACATCTTGTCTTAATACCATGCTCGTATGCCATATGTGGAGTTAAGTGTTGCTGTTATTGTTCCTAATAGCCACGCTGGCCATCTATATGACCTGTGAGCATTGTATTAAGATTTCCTTGAAAAAAATATGAACCTATCTTTTATGTGTTTGCAGTCAGGATGTTTATGGAGGTTGGGGTCAGTTCACTTTCATTGCACCTAATTCAGGAAAAGATGTGGACATCCCGATCAGTGTTCACGGTTAAATGTCGTCCATTCAAGCAATCCATTCCTCAGTGTGTGCTATATTGACAGAGAAAGCTGATTTCTCCTTCTCGCAGAGCGTTAGTGCCGGTAGTGCCTACATGTACCAGGATGCATTGCGTACGAGCTTCTGTCCAACGGGACTCTCTCGGACTCTGTCTACTGCATTTCTTCAGCCGTGAACTCCGTCTCGAATAAATATAACTGAATATCCGATTCATCAAAAACTCTGCATCCAGCTACGTTGCCGCTGGATTTTTTTTTTTAAACCGCAAACTCGTCTCTTTGGGTCAATATAACATGCATTTATGAGGAATTTATTGCTTCAATTCACTACATTTACTATCGACACTGATTTGACATCCACATTTAGTGTGCCAAAAAACATCTTTCTTTCATGATCCATGTCCACAAGGTTTATGGCCTTGTGGACACGGATCATGAAAGAAAGATGTTTCTTTTACACCAAAGCTCGACGGTTCTTGTTATTTATAAGGACAGGGTTTCAGGCCACAAAATTCATTCTAAAATAGACACTCAAGTAAAGGGACGTTTTAAAATAGTATTTCCCCTTTTTGAATTGACTGTCCTGAAAATGAGTTGTTCCCAACCGTGGCGTGTTTCCATTGTACTGCAGTGTTCTGTGCTCTGTAAACCTTTTGGCTGTGCCACACTGCTCCCCTGCATCACATTTGACTAACACATGCTGTTGGCGCCTCTCTTTCACACGGTGATGTACGCTCACTATGTGGGCTTTGTAGGTTGTTGGATTTCAGGTCTTGCTCCTTCCTCTCCCCCATCTGGTGACATGACATGCAGGGGAAATCCCTTTATTGAAGGCAGAATGAGTGGGGGGGAGGGAGGGAATGTATAGACTCATCCAAACATAATGCTTCTCAATCATCACTTATGATGACCCATCATAAGTGATGATTGAGAAGCAAATAAGCAAGGCCAAACGCCAAGCAGATAAAGCTCGCTCCAAAACGAGAGTGAATCTGGGGTTGGCTTCTACCCGCTCGTCTACAAAACCACAAGCGACAAAGTCCTACTCATTCTGCCTTTTTGAATCAGCCTGTGTAAAACTACAAAATAATCTATAGCACTAAATCTTGAAGACTGCCTGGTAGTAATGTATTCCACAAATGGCTAGTCACAAATTGTGCGGAGTTCTGGTTCTGTATCCAGACATCTCCCCATTATCTGTCATGCTTTGTGAGATGGAAGAGGATCCGAGATAAAACCTGTCTTCCTGCTGTTTTCAGTGGACCTGTAACTGGCTGCTGTTGTGGCATTAATAACATGTCCCTACAGTATGTGGCTCCTTCCACAAGACTGGCTCCTAAGCTGGGCTACATTAGCTTCTCTCCTCTACTGTACATGTCCTCTTCGATCCCCTCAGTCTGCCTGGCTTTATGTTGTCTGAGGTGTGCAGCTCTCGCGTTGCATTTCATTTGAGTTGAAAAGGTCAGTTGCTGAATGTGTTTCCTCTTCTGTGACCTCCCCATCTCTAGTGGCAGATGTGAGGTCCAGCCGGTGCGATCCTCGGCCTGTTGGTGTGGTCCGCCACTCAGCACCTCTCCTCCGGTCATTGAGGTCACTCAGCTTAACCACCAAAAGCTGGAACAATGAACACTGGTACCCCTCTTCTCCTCCTTTTTCCCTCCATATGCTCCTCCCCTACTTCCTTATCTTTAAGTGCTATTCCATAAACTCTGTGGTTTTTTTTGGCCTTGTTTACCTTATCATTCCTTCCTCCTATCACAGCTCCAATTTCCTCTTTTCCCTCTCCACATTGTTACCGCTGTTTCCCCTTTCAGTCTTGGAGATGGATCTGAAGCAGCATTTATCTGTGCATATATTAAAAGGGAACAGTTTTATACTGCAACAGCCTGTTTTACTTATATTTCCCCCTATATGATGGGTCATGGGATATTTTATCTGGCCCCTACAGAAGACACCCTGAAGACCTCATTCAACATGTGCAAGATATGAACAATATTTTGAATTACATGGCTACAGTTATTTAAACCTCAGACTAATTTGATATGTCTTTAACTGTGAGGGGGATTTCTCAATCGTCCCCGTTTACTTTTGAAGCTCATACAGCGGCCGCCATTCTGAATCAACTTGATCATGCGATCACAAAGCCAAAGTTTGGCTTCTTGACCAAAAAAAAATAACATTCATAATCGTGACAATCTACAGAAAAACCCGAACCATCATCTTATCAGTTTCTGCAGACGTGCATTATAGCTCATCACTTGTGACAAGAGGCCCTTCTCTTAAACCAGAAAAACAACACCCCCATGTGACTATAGAAATAAACAGAAGTCTGGATAGAGTAGATGTCTCAGGATATGCATCGGTAACCAGGTGGGTTTGACAGAGGATTGATAACTTTATGTTAGCAGGTATTACCATGTCATTGCTTTGTACTGCCATTGACTCCCATTGAGGCTATCGACTGACCTTTATATGCTTCATTGGGTCTTTCATTTTGCGTCTAAAAGCCTCGACTCCTCCATGTTTTAGTGCCATGGACTAACTGAAGTCCTGTGAGAGACCAGTCTTTAAATCTGTAATGTATTCTATTGAGAGAGAGAGAGCCATGGAAATGTGGTCTATTGTTGCTTTTAGAGGAATGTAATGTACTCTATCATGTCATTCCCCTGGCACATGCACCAGTTTGCTTTTAGACATTGCGTATGCCAATTTAAGGAAAGTCCATAAATATTTACAACACTAAACCTCTTCTGGCACCTTGCCTGTTAATAGAGTAGACTGAGCCTGGACCTGTATCAGTTTCCTCGAGGTCAACCTAGATGTTGTAACGTGGGTATCACTGAGGGATCAGTTCACCCATTAAACAAAAAAATACCCCTACTGGTGTGTGGCTATGCAGATAGTTTTTGTTGTATCTGCTGAAGATTTTAAAGGTTCTATAAACAGGATTCAGGGCATTAATCTAGCGGCAAACGGCTATTTGCAATGTAAAGATATACACAAAACCGGGAAATACCGGAAGTGAACAAGTCACCATTACTACAGTGGTGTGTCTCTCGCATGCAATCTGTCCTAGGAGGTGTAAAATGTTCTACTTTAAAGTTTACTTTCCGTGTTAAGTTACTTTTGACAACGATGTCTAGGAGGTCACAACCTAGACAAAACCTGCACTTATCAGCTGCCCAATCTTAGTCTAACATGGTGAAACAAGTCAACACTGCTTAGCTAGCGTAGCAAAGGTTAGTGTGCTTAAGACACTTTCTAGAAATGAGCTCAATCAGCTAACTATTGTGAAATATAACGTTAGCTGATCTAACTAAGCTAACCTAATGTCCTGTCTAATAGCCTTCAATTTTACTTTAATCAATTTAAAATATATACTAATCTGTTTATCTACACCAATCATTTAAGTAAGTTACTACGAGTAACCAAGGACGTATTTGTCTGAAAGTCATCAGTTAACACGGTTGGCAGACACTGAGTCCCTACGACAGACATTTACACACACGCCTTTTAGAGCATGCGAGTCTCTCTTTTGTTTCACCACTGTCTTAGCTAACGGCCGCCGCTTTGCATTGCGCTCATCTGTCAATTACCGCTGATAATGGCACCCCGACCCAAAGCGTACCCCTTTTAGGTAAACACTGTTAGCTCTCTCAGCACAGGTGCCGTTGTATGCGCTGTCCGTGCTTCTAGCACCGTTAGCTTCTAGCCGCAGGCTTGGCCGTCTCCATGTTGAGAGCCGTGAGGAGGCAATGGATATGCTTTGAATTCTGTATTCAGGACCTTCTAAGATATCCTCTTCTAAGATTTCTGCCTCTATCTTGATACAATTTAGGTCAATGGAATTTTTGTTTGTGATGCCCAAAGTACTGGAAAATGACATGAAAAACTCAACAGTAATCCACTGATTATCCACAGACACGACAGTTATCAGTGTAACCACCATCTACCGGAGCATAATCCCTCTTAATAGGGCCATCTGAGGGTAACATCATGAGTAACTGTGACCTCTGCACATAAAACCCAAACTATCTGCACTGCTAGTTTCCTGTAAGAGTAGGCGAGAACAGTTTGTACAGTCTGGATGAACTGACCTTTTACATCTCGGATTGATAATCTTGAGAAACTACCAAGAGTATACTTCATTTTAAAAACGCTGTCAAACACACAGACGCACACTGCAAGCAGCGGCACTCGAGTCAGACCAGAGTCTTGACAATTGTGTGACTATAATGCACGAAGTTGGCAGTCGGGTCCGGTGCAGATTGGGTGAGTGTGGGTAATAGAAAAGGCTGACCCGGGCATCACTACTAGCCAGAGTGTTACCAGGCCTACATGTCATGCCCAAAAGCCATATAAAAACACTTGAAGTGCAGTAGTTTCACATGTGGTAGTGCGTTTTCACTCTTTGATGATGAGTTAATGAAGTGCACAACAACCACAGCTCTATTGAATCGTCTCAAACTCGACCTGGAAAACAGGTTATGTGATGCACTTTATGGATGAATGGCAACCCATAACGTTTGCTAGGATATGGTTTTTACTACTTCATTCGTTTGAGACAGAAACGTGCCTTTTCAACCACTGAATCTGTCTTGATTCCCAACTGGATCTAATGTGTCAATATGTGATTAATGTACATGAGTTTTGTTGATGTTTTGTTTTTCTGTAAATTCCCTTCACGCGTAATTCTAAGTGCCTTGAACATCTTTCACCTAACTTTTCTTTTGATGTGTTTAAATAGCTTTATAGATTTGTGCAGAACGTGAAACAATTCAACTTTGTTCTTCTGATGGAAATTATCTTTTAAATGACCCTCATGTGTATGTGGTTGCTTGGAATAGACTGAACAGACTTGTTTTTGTAATGTTACATGAATTAATATGAACTCTTCGTTACACATATACACCTATAGTTGCACTATGAAAGGCTTAAATTAATAACAATTTGTATCACTATTAAAGTTGCTGGATTTAAATGGGTAATTCACTGAGAAGTTTTCTCCGAAATGAATGCTGTTGACACTGTAACAAATGTTACAGCAAAGATGTTTATCAGAAATAAATATTTAATTCACCCACAATTGAACGTGGAACGATCTATTGAATACACGTGTATGTTTCTTCACATTTAAAGTCTGCTTTCATGAAATCAGATTAGTCGTTTGTGCTTGGGTGAAATAAACTGTCAGGTCTGATAAGTGATGAGATGATGTGGGCTTACAATTACTGTCAGGCCCATTTTAAAAGAGTGATGCTTTCAAAATGTAATAAATTCTTATCACGGAAATATCCTCTTTCTTTGCCATCATAGTATCTTTTCAGCTGTAAAAATATAACTTCAACAGTTTCCCTAGAGAGGGGACTATATGCATACTGTCTGACTAGTGCAGGGGTCAGCAACCTTTACTAACCAAAGAGCCATTTGGCCCCATTTTCCACCAAAACATTTTTTTCTGGAGCCGCAAAAGCTATTTGATATCACAGCTTATACATTTTTACAGTCATATTATATATACAAAAACTATAATTTGTTGAATTTATGAAATTATAGAACAAGAATAAAGACAATTATTGATATTGTATTGCTATTTTACATGTTATAACAATATCAAACTCTTATGAAGAGGAGAACAAAAACAAACTGACCTACATTAAGGTAATTTAAATACAGAACTATGCTGATTGTGAGGCCTTATATTTGTGGCCCATGGGATAGAGTGGTCGTCCTGTAACCACAAGGTAAGAGGTTCGATCCCTGGCCTCCCCACAGTTCGCATGTCGTTGAGCAAGACACTGAAACCCTGGTTGCTCCCCAGGCGCTTCACAGCAGCCCACTGCTCCTAGGATAAGGATGGGTTAAATGGGTGGGTTCTGTCTTCTAACATTACATTTGTTGTTGTTTGCTAATTTCTTGCCACATATCAAGCATACGGCCAGCATCGTTGGCAGTGAAAGCAAATGAATATGTCCACACAGAATTAAACTCCATTTTCCTCCGTTACTTTCCTTTTTTTGGATTGATCCGTTGATAGTTTATCGAAGGGGGGGTCTGTGAATCATGACCAGCCACCTGTAAGGAAAGGCGCTTGACAGCGAAGTAAGAGGATGTGACGCATATTTTAGTAAAAAAAAATACAATTGTTTTTTATATTTTATTTTTTTCTCAGGGAGCCGCAACAGAGGGGCTGAAGAGCCGCATGTGGCTCCGGAGCCGCAGGTTGCCGACCCCTGGACTAGTGTATGCTCGTAACCCAATGGCACCCCCGGCACAGCTTCATTTTGCAGGGGTTTGATTTCACAACATGGCCTTTCACAGGGTTTTCCATTCAGCTGTTCTTTGGGTCTCTCAGCGGGATGTTGATTGGGAAGGCAGAGACCATAATGTAAAGTGCACTGTCATTTAGAGGGCACTTTAATTTTGTTCAATGTCTTGAACCTTGAGGGTGTAAATGCTAATTTCTTATTTTTCTGGATTCCTTGTTTCAAAAAGAAGTGAACTGTTTGGGCCACACCAATCATTTCTAAACATATTTTCTACAATCTTGAACTTTTGTCAATTTGGCAAAACTGTCTTATTAATTTTCAACATTTGTAAGATGAAACAATTGGAAACACCATGCTGTTTTTCCAGAATTGGTTTCCAAAAGTCTTGCCATGGCCTGTGAGAGAAACCACTTAAAACTCTTGCACAAACAAATTGAGCGCACAGGTGCACACATCCACTTTGTGCAATGCCGACAAATGTAATGAGCTCTACTCATAAACAGTAGGCTACATATAGTCACATGAGAGACATCTGACACAGACAAGTTGCGTAACAATCCAGAAGACGTTACACCGCCACATTCACATGTATACAGTATGGACAATTTGTAGAAATGCTATCAAATGGAAAAGAGCGACAATGTATAGTTTTTGACACGTTTAAGGGATTTTATTTGGACAACTGGAACAGCGAGAGAGCAATATAAAGCATTTCGAGAAGTGCCGGGGACAGTGACCCTCTGCTTCTACAGCAGCAGTTGTACATTTGTGCTTGTGACACATGTCACAAAGACTTAATGACAAACAAGTGTCTTAGCCAATCAGAATGCAGATCTAAGTGCCGTAGGCAGGCCATGAGCCAGGGTACATTGGACAGCATACGCTAGTTCGACGCTGGGTGACACTGGAGCGTTGGCGTCTGCTGCTTAAAAGGTAAAAATGTAAGTCAGATAAAACAGGATACAACTTCAAATCAGAACATTAACGGGCTGTACTTTGTTGTAAGCTCGTAAACAGGGAACTGCCAACCGTACCCCTCTCCTGCGATAAGGTAAACAGCGTAAACTGTAGGGTGGCACCGATACCAAGTACAAGTATTTATGTTGTAGTATCCGTACCGAGGAACGAGTACTTAATAATAGCATTGTTTCATTCAACGTTGCCGGAGTGGTTTTCCAAGTACGAGTACATGAGCACAGACCCGATGCAGATATCGGTGCATAACTAATAAACTGTACTAGGGATGGGCATTATAAAATGTAACTTCACCCTTAGGTCTTAGCCTAACATAATTTTAAAAAAATGCAAAAAAGTGAGCTGAGAGATGAAGCCACACCTATTTCTGTCTGATGAAAGCCTTGATGCAGCGAGGACAAACATGTGAACCACAGTAACGTTAGCTTGGATAATAGCGTTAAGGCATGGGGCGCTGAATTCGATGGATTTCGTGTTGATTAGACCACAAATGATAAAAGATTACACCCCGCACTGCACATTTAATTTGTTTATGGGTCTATTTCTTGTCTCGGCCTTGAGAACCATGTGATGGCTAGCGCGTGAGCGAGTGCCTGGGCACCTCTCTGTCGATTGAAAGCTAATCTCGGGGTTTCTGGTCTACTGCTGCCTCGTGTTATTGTGTCACTTAGGTTTTGTTTTTTTTCTGCCTCGTGTTTGAATCTGGTATGCCGGTCCTGCATTTGATTGCCTTTGTGACTGTAAGACCTAGCTGTAAGTTTTAGTTTCATGTTGTTGAATAATAAAGTCATATATGAAGTGTAGAAGAAGAGTTATCTAAAGAGGTCCTTTTGAGTAGTGATACTCACCAATACTCATCATTAGGCATTGATTTAAAAACAAACTCCCCATTGGCTTTTAAGGCTGCTATAAAAAGAAATTGTACTTCCAACAGAGGCTGTTTAGCGTATTTTTACTGTTAGATTTCTAAAGTAACAAGTTTTCGTGGCACAAAATATGTATCAAAATGTCTACAGAAATGTATTATACCGATCGTGTAGCATTGCTGTAATCAACGTCCTTGCTGCCCATCTGTAGTCTTATTTTTGCCACATTTTGGATAAAAACACTGTTTCTGTCTCAGTTTTGAAACAAGGAACTGAGTGTTACAGTGCAACCAAACAGGAGCACGGGGACAGGATGCACACTGGCGGTTTCATGTTGCTACGCTAAAGGCACGTTTTGCTCTTTCTTCTCCGTGACTAAACCGCTCACATGCAAACTAATCAGGATGTCATGTCATTCATCAATTTGTGCCAAAGAAACTGAGGTGTCTGGTGCTGAGTACAGCTGCATCGTGTCCACGTGGTAAATAAACTTCTCAGTATGTGTGATCATAAGTGTGAAGAGTTCCTCAAAATGGAAGTGTTCGGGCTTGTGTATTCTAGTTCAGCTTCCACAGCAACTGCTGAATAAAAAATGAGAATAAGAGTGATGACATTGTCCCTTGAATTAAGGCCAGCAGGGTAAATGTTATGAGAGCTACGAAGATAGGTGGTGTTAGCTGTTGGACCAGTGTCTTCAAATCCCAGCATGTAAAAAAAATAAAAAATTCTTAAAACCATGTTTGATATGTAAAAAAACATAAATAAATACACAAAACACTGTTCCTACAATGTTTACTGATACAATATGCCACTTAAGCTCAGACTACTACAAAATAAAAATGCTTAGTGACTTTCATGTACAGAGTAATATAACAATACCACTCTCATGTGGTGGCAGACATCACCCTGCTGTGGCCGCATCTTTACATCTGAACGGTTTTAACTAAATTCCACCAGCATATCCTCATCTGCACCTGAGGAAACAATACTTTGGACCATGTTGACACAAAAATTCCTGGCAGGTACAAAGCTCTCCCCCTTCGGACAATTAGACCACATTTGTCTGCTTCTCATGCCAACGTTCTCCTATTAAAAAGGTCAAATCATTCGAAAAAAATGTTTTACTATGGACAAATTAAGCTACAGCTGCTCCACAGGACTGTGCAGACTGGCACATGTTCAGCGATGCCGCTACCCAGGACAACAATATATATCCTGATGAATCATCAGTGACATCATCCATCAGCAAATCAGTTGATGATGTGGTTATCACGAAGACAATCAGAAAGCCTGGATGAATGGTGAGCCGAGGGCCCTATCCAGAGCTAAAAAAATAAAAGCTGTCTTTCGGTCAGTGGACCAAATCACAAACGGAACCGCCAGAGCAAGACTGACAACTGTCAACTTGGAGAGAGAACCCAACACCAACAACCCCAAAGATATGAGACAGGTGATCTATGAAAACAGGATGTTGATCGAGGCCAGATGCGTTTAACACCTTTTATATTTAAGCTTTGATCAGAGAGCTGGCAACTGTCAGGATCAACAGCGAATGTGAGAGCAACTCTAAAAGGAAGGAATATGAGGAAAGCTGCTGGGCCTGGGAACGTCCCTGGCCACAAACTAAGAACATGTGCCAACCAGCCAGTATACAAAGGTTTTTCAGTATTGTTTCTTAATTTTGATCATTTTAGAATCCTTTCACATTTGTTTTATATGCTTGTGTATATATATTCACATGCAAAGAGAAAGATATATGAAGCCGCAGTACTTAATGGCTGTAACTCAGTACTCAGGAAAACTTTCAGTCCTCCATCTCCATTTCGAGAAGTATATATCCATAACCTTCCAAATATACAGATGTAACACACACACGCTCACACATCAATATTCACCCGCATACCCACATGCACACAGCCTATATACCTCCCTTGCATATGCCCATCCCACACTCCATTAGCACCAATATAAAAAATGTTTCTCCTAAATATGTTTTGCTTCGGCTTCCCACTGGAGGTTGTATTTGTCCTGCAGGTTCTTTGAAGCCCTAAACTGGAAAGTCATTAAAAAGAGCATGTGACTAAATCTCGTAACTCCAACGGATCCTTTTGTTCAATAATAATGATATACTGACACACGCAAGTATTTGACCATATATAAAGAAACAATACCAACTTTGACAATGCAGTGTTCAATTATTTTCAAAATGCAGGTTCTTTCTTTTTTCATTTCCTGAAAAGTACATTTTTTGAGCATGCGAGGTGACAATATGTAAGGTCCTTATGTTTTCCATGGTTTGTCTATGTTTAATAAAAGCAGTCTGTTCTAAATGGATGAGGTCAGGTAAGAGTCTTTCGAGTCTGCGAGCTAAAATAGAAGTAAATCATTTGTAATAATGAAGAACATTGTAAAAGTGTGTGTGTGAGGGGGGGAAAGGGGGAGGTGGGGGAGTCTCTGGCACAACTTCCAAGCGTGCATGGGGAAGGGAAAAAGTCTGAAGAGGTCAAAACATTCATTCACGACCCCGATGAAGGACACAAGCCAAAATGCCTTGGTCTCGACTATGAAATTGTTCGATTTACTACAAGCGTTGTTGGATCATTTAGAACCCTGACAGGTTTATAATTCCCACATTGTTGTTTCTCTTCATCCTCTTTGGGAATAACAGCGATAATTGCCTCCCTACAAGAGGGTGGAAATCCTCCTTTCGGTAAGATTAAGTGAAATGGGTTGAGTAATAATGGAGATTGCTGTGTCTTTAAAGATTTGTACCATTTTGTGGTAAAGCCATCTGAGCCTGGGGACTTTCCAGCCTTTAATTTAGAGAGAGCCGAGTCCAATTCTTTGGCAGAAACTACTTGTACTAGTTTTTCATTTTGTGAGTATGGATAGTTCTAAAGAACTTAAAGTGTTGATATGGGTCTTGTTTGCGTCCTGGGGCTGAGAATACAGTTCCTGGTAAAAATGTTTCAAAGCTCTCTTTAATTTTCCTATTCTCGTCATTTTTTGTTTTTTGGGGTTCTTTGTTTTATAAATTTAATTTTCCACTTGTTTGCAGAACTTGTGCACTAGAAATGTTGCTGATTTACCTCTGACTACATTTTTTTTTTGTTTGAGTAAAATAAACCTTTTCTTGTTTTCCTGTGTATATATTTAGTCAATATCTGTAGTTTTAAAATAGATTCTGTAGTTTCAAATTAGAATTAATTTTATTACTGTCAACAAATTATAACTGTTTTAATGTCCCCTGCAGATCTGCCAATCTTAGCCCCAAGGTTTCTTCATATATGCAGTGATGGAAATTATTTCCCCTCTTATTACAGCTTTTAATGTGTACCAGAGAATTACTGTTGTTTCCCAGAATCAATAAGTTCTAGATTGTCTTTGTTGTCTTCTTATAGTTTCTCCACTGTTTTTGGATCATTGAATATATTTGAGTTGAGTATTAGTTTCCATATTGTTTTCCCCAAATCATCACTAACTCTTCTGTCGTTGACAGAAAATGCCATTTCAAGAGGCACAATAATTTAATTCTCCATTTATGAAAAAAGAAAGAAAAAGAATAGAAGCTGAACTGGAACTGGAAAAAATCAAGCAACTCGAAAGACCCAACCTTGCTATCAAGTTTCTGTCCCTTTTCTCTCCTCATTTGGATGTCAAAATCATCAATAAGACACTGGCTCACAGGGTAGAAAACATCACTCCATCCATCATTCACCCAGATCCAACCGCCTTTATTAAAGCATCCAGCAACACCAGCTCTATTGAACATTCCTTGTTGCCCTAACTATCGCCAAGAAAACCGTCCCCATGAACTGGAAATCAATGAACACCATACAACATACTGCACACTGGAGCAACTTATTTATCGGTTACAACTCTGGAAAATCTATCCCCCTTTGTCATAAACACTGCAACAGAACTCCACTCCATCTGGTCATCTCTAATTAGTTTTTTACAAACCTGATGTCCAAGTAATTATATTTATAGGTCTGTTTTCATGTGTTTATGTTTTGCCTTTGTTATTATTAAGGGCATTATTATTATTATTGTTATTATCAGTGTTGTTGTTGTTAATAGTAATAATAATATAATTATTATTTATTTGACTTGTGCATATATCCTGAACCTCCCTAACACAGAGCATTATTATTTATTTATTTATTGTTGCATATTTGTCATGAATACTATATATAACGTTTTCTATATTCATTTTTTATGTAGTCACTAAACATATATTTTGTTTTTTTCTTAGTTGCTTGGCCTTCTCTTAAACCCCTTTGCCACCATATTATTCATTAGTAATATTATTTTTAATATCCTTATTATTCCTAAGCATATTGTTCCGTAGTAATAATGATAGGGTACATGGAAACTGTGAAGGGCTGTGACCCGCCCTGTCCCTGGCAGCTGAAGCTCCATTCGAGGAACTCTGATGGTTCTCTTTAGAGCGGCTGGCAGGAGGAAGGAAGGCTGGGTCACCACAGTACAACAAATTAAATAAGACCCAAGGTCCGGATGCAGCTTATTTAAAGGTATCAAGCCCACAATGGGCCAGTCCCGAGGACTTCCAAAAAGCTGAATCAATCAATCAAAAGAAAAAAAAGAAAGATAACCTATTGCTTCTAAAAAATACATGGATAAATATAATTCCAGATTATTAACTACAAAACCGGGCGACCCTGCCGGACTGACCCTTTTGTCCCGTTGCGGAGCTCCCTGGTGCCCAGATTCTGCTTCACTGAGAGTGGACGGGAGGGGCACTCTCCCTGAATTCATTATTATTATTATGTTATTGTTATTATTAATAGAAGCTTTGGTGGTGCCGGTAAACATGGATTAGTATTAACATTTCTCTATATTTTTTCTCTTTCTTTATTTGTTATCATTATTTCTGTTATGGTTTAGAGCGCGCACACACACACACACACACCAACATCAAATCAACAGTGTATTAATGACATTTCTTCTGCATGTTAACTGGCCTGTTTTCACTGAAAGACTCACTGATGTTGAGTTTTGCAAATGTATTTTTTTTTAGTGCTTTGAGCACCACAAGCAGAGTGCTATATTGTTTAGTTATATTGGAGAGAAGGCAGCCATCTCTACAGCCTATATCTATTAGATTAGTTTGATGGATAGCACTACAGGTAAGAGGAAAAATATGTATTTTTGATGTTTGAGCTGAACTGTCCTTTAAGTAACTCAGTAACAGCCAAGCTGTTGTTTTGAGATGTACTTGAACTGTATTGCTGAGCAGCCTGGATATTCAACAACTGAAATAAATTGTCATTTTGTTTTTCACATTGTTATATTATTTTAATTTTTTCACCTCTTTTCACCACAGCCAAAATGGGAATAACATAACATTTAAAATAACTTACATCTTTGAAGAACCCTGAAGCTGAGATAACCTTTTACATCTTAACCCACATTTGAAAGTTGAAAATATGCAGCCTGTTGGACCAGTACCGTACAAAAGACACATGGACTTTTTCCCCCCCATCAAAAATAGACAATGATAATGATCTGCTGAAGCAGCAGTAAGGCAGCAGTAAGGCAGCAGCAGAGCGTATACGAGCCCCAGCAGCTCAGCGGCTGCAGTCTCGCTGCTCACGGGGCCGTGTGGCTGCTCTGACCTATAAACATGGGCCGTGCAGAAAGGAAAAGCAAAAGGTTCCACCACGAAAAGGAACGGCGATAACCTCTACGTGAACATAGACAGTATAAACTGTGTGGAACGTGGGCCTTCGGGTGTTGCATTTCCCTCGTCCTCAAGTGTGTTTCAACCAAAATGTGTGTGTTGATCACGGTAGATATGGTACTGTAATGTCCATGTTGTGGCCAAATGGGACACAAGGGACGGTGATGACACCGCCCACCCATGATTTAGGTGTAATTCAATTCAATTCAATTCAATTTATTTTGTATAGCCCAAAATCAGAAATTACAAATTTGCCTCAGAGGGCTTTACAATCTGTACCCATACAGTACTCTCTTCTATGAAGAAGAAAATACATGCCTAAAACCCAGCCTTTTTAAAACTGCATGTTTGGCTCGACTCCTGTGTTTCTGGGAGGAAAGCTATTTGTGCCTCCTCTCTTTTTTCCAATGTTGACAATATCTGTCTTCTCTTAGGTTGCATTCAAAACCCCATTGATATGAAAAACAACGCTTTCACAGATCCACCTTGCATTTTGTTCTCACCAAAGTCAAATGTTCACTCTTGTCTTCTAGACAAATAGCAATCCCATCTCAACAACAACAACGAAAAAAAGCAGAACTAAGACAATAAATGTTTTGAACATAGAACATTTTAACTCTTTTCCAGACTTTGTAAAGTTCTTCATAAAGTTCTTTGACTGACCTGCCTCAACTCTGAGGGTTAGAGGGCCTTCTGCTGGGATGACAGCCATAGAATATTATTTTTTTTTGTTTGTTTCTCTACCATGTTGCTATGATTTAAAGTCTTTTGTCTGTTTTTTGTTTAGTTAAAAAAAAAAAAAGATAAAGTTATAAACCTTCTGGTTGTGTGAACCCCCAGTGCACTTGGTCCGACGTTTCCTCCTCCACCAGGTAGGTTATTGTCCCATTATCATAGAATACTCTCAGCCTAGCTGGTTACAGGAACTGGAATTTTCTGATGTTTTCATTCAGGACCCTCCGTGCCACCGTATATTCCTTACGTCTGACTCGGCTTCCCGGTGCATAGTTGTGGTTAAGGCTCTTTCTGCAGTTTTTCCATGTGAGGATTTTCTTCTTCCTTCCTTCTGAAACGGAGGAATCTGACGAGGATCAATCTGCGCTGAACGCTTGCCGGAGGCAGTGGTGCTAATGCCCAGTGAGCTCTTATGAGCTGGAGGTCCTTCATGCCAGGAATGTCAAGGTTCTTTATGAGCAGCTTCTCCACGAAGAGAATCACTGACCTGGGTCCGCCTGCAGCTCCTTTGGGTACTCTGTAATGTTTTCCCTCCTTGAGCACCCCTCTTTATCTGGTAGCTTCGCCTGCAGCTGCTCTTTTAGTTTTAACACTTCTGCTAATGCCTCTTCCGTGTTTTGCGGCCTCTCCTCGCTTAGGCTTAGCATTTCAAATTTCTCTTTTGATGTCTTCAAGCTGTTTTTTGTGGTCTTCCCTGGAATCACACATATCTCTGAGAATCGGAGTCCAGTTCACTGGCCATCATTCCTGTTGCTGTCCTGGCTATTCGTCGGGGTAATAGCCCTAATGTTTGCACCCTTGTGTTGCTGCACCTCGTTGTCTTTATCGATATTCTGGCTGCGCTTTTAACCCTTTCGCTTAGATGTCATCCTCGCCACCTTTCTGAATATAATAAACAGAAACCAGGACTTCTATCATTTTGACTTTCAGGCCGATTTATTTCACTTTCGTTGAAAGACCTTTCGTTATGCTGCCATTCGTTTGGTGACCGGAACCGGAAGCCCCATCACTGACATTTCTAACATATCACTGTCACAGCAAAGTGTTCCCACCTGCCGCCATTGTTCTTCTATTTGAAAAGTCTGCTGTGTTTAGTCTAAATGACTACCCCATTCTGATGAAGTGTTTTGTCGAACTGGTTCTCCAGTACGTCATAGGCAGCATCCCAGATAACCAGGACCATTGCCAGTTTGCATTCTCAGCCAACAGATCAAAAGAGGCTGACATCTCCCATGCCCTCACACATTGAACATAACAAGACCTACATCAGAATGCTGTTTGTTGATTTCAGCTCAGTGTTAAACACTAATAATGATCCCCATGAAGTAGGTTGGCAAGCTCAGCAATCTGGGCTTGAGTACCAGAGAAAAACCTACTGCTCCACATCAGCAAAACCAAAGAGCTCATTGTTGATTTTAGGAAAAATAACTTGTTATGGACATCACACTTATCCACTCTGGTAAATAAGCTATCCTAAGCCAGCAGCTTTACTTCTATAAAGCAACTTAAAAAGACGAAATTAACATGCCAGTTCTTGTTGACTTTTATAGAGGAGCAACAGACAGTATCCAAACTGGAAACATCACAAACTGGCATGGAATGTGCACGGCCCAGCAGTGGATCATTTATATAGCCCAGAACACAACTGGTATCCATCTACCAAGCAATAGCAATGGTTGGTGAGATGAGGTACCGGCGCAGTTCCTAAAGGATAAAAAACAAGACTATAATAGTCAATAATTATAACAGCCACGGCCTGTTCACCCTGCTGGATTCTGGCGAGCGATGCAGAAGTGGCCGCTGCCGTACCACCCGACTAAAGATCAACTTCTTTCCTCCATTGAAGTATTTTGTTATGTTGGTCCTCTTACCAATACCTTTGCACTTCCTTCATTCCCTACTTACTACCTCAAGTTTTTGGCACTGTCACTTGTAATATTACACTAATATTGAACATATTATATCATATTTTCTCTCTCCTTAATTCATTTTCTGTAGCGTGAAGGGGGCCCCGCCATCCTGTATTGTATAATGTCAATAAAGTTGTCAGAACCTGCTGCAGTAAAATGAGAGGTTTCCTCAGGGACTCTGGTGCTAGTTAACACTACCGCTTTTGTCCACATGGAGCGCCAAATTAAACACAAAATGAAAGTTCCTTGTAGTAGCTTTAATTACATCCATAGCTTAAATAACGTAACAAACAGAGTCATTTTAAGCCAGAGCATGCTGTTTTTTACTGAACCTAACCAAGTAGTTATATTGCCTTTTTGCTTAGTTTCATATACAACATGAACAACGTATTTAAAACCGCAATAGCAATCCAGGTTGGAATGGTTGAATGAGAGGCAAATATGCAAGACGAAGCTTAACTATATGAATTCAAATCTATATGGAGCAGTTTTAAAGTTGGAGCTGCGCTCGCCGCTGTGTTCAGCACACATCAACGAGGTTGAACTTTGGGCGCAACGCTCTGCGATATTAAGTTGTTTACCAGCTCGTTAATTTGTTTACCAGCTTGGAACAAATACTAATCAAGTGACTACGGCAGATATCAGTTTTATTATCATGCCGTATCCAAGAATATTATCACTAACCACAACATCTCATCGCTCACCCCCCCAGGCTACAACCCTCCTGACGTTTGATGAAAATCAGTCTTGTAAGTCCAGCACCGTTGTGTGTAATCAGAAGAGAGATGTTTCGACCGAGCAGAGATGTTTGACAGTGCTAATCATAAGACCAGCCTTTGGCACTGAATTGTTTCCAAAAATACTGAGAGGCTGGTTGGCGCTGGCTGTGATTCTGGTCATCAACAGGGATTCCTGGCGCTTGTCACACAGTGTGAGATGAATGCATTAGCAAAATGACTTCGGATTTTTGATCTTATGATAGTGTTGTATATCTCCATGGTAATTTCGGGTGCACTGCTGCAGGGTAGATTCGGTTCAGGGAATTATGTCCAACAAACATTTAAAGATATTCTGGGAAGATGGCATTAAAAATCATCAGCGTTCATCTACTCTCCTTGTCCACCACTTTTCCTCCATGACTACATGCCTTAAGTGTTAAGGTGTTAAATACACTAAGCCCCGCTCCCTTACTGTTGCTACACTTGTCGAGCTTTCCATTCTGACACGTACTGGTATGCAGTTTACAATAACAGTGGCAGATTTACCACTCATAAGTCTTAATTTTTTAAATAATGGGTCTTTGATTCCAGACAAAGCAGGCCTCTCATTTCTAGCTGGCAATCATCAATTCTGCCTGCTGAAATAATTGTTGCAGGCAGATGTTATCAACTGTAATAGAGTGCTGCAGGGATATAGTATTTTTGTTGGCCAACTGAAAAGTTAGCATCGCCCTGGTTCCCTATACAAAAAGCCAGTGGGATTTTTCTATTGGATTTTGGATTGATGCAGAACATAGGTAACCTGACCCGCCAGATGGTTTGTTTCACGGAACCATATGAGAAACCATCATGGGAAACTGTTTGGAAAAGGGTAGGCACTTTCAGACAATACGTGGCAGATGATTGGATGAACCATCTGTCAAGCAAACTTAAAAAGAAAATAAGCTCTGTGGCAATAGATCATTTTCATGTTTTGTTTAGCAAGATAATCTTCACAAAGAACACCACTTTTTTGGATTTTTGGAGTGTAAAAGCAGAAGTAATATGGTAACATTAGGGTAGAAACAAACGACACAGTCACAATCACAACGAAGCTGTAAAGGCGTGATTTGCAGACGAAAAATAAAATAAAAACAGGGTTGCTTCTGGTGTGATGACTCATGCTCAGACTCCGCAAAGGCATATCTCAAGCCAAATCATGCCACCACTGTTGACAGCTTTATGCTTAATGCAGTATAATTAGTATAACATCATCTAGTCCTGCACATCTGCTCAACAAATTGTCACGACCGGTGTGGGGCTTGGTGCTGCACGCAGTGGACAGAGAGGGAGACAGAAGTAGAGAAGGAAGCTGGAGAAAAGGCACACGGGTGAGGAGGAGGAGGTCAGCTTATACAGAATAGACACACAGTTATTAATTAGTATTTTCATATTTGCACTGGCTCATTCAGGGAACACAGGGAGAGAAGAAGAAGGTGACAGCAGGCCAGGTAGCTAATACCAACACTTTATTTCTATGGCACCTTTCAAAACCAGGACCAAAAGCCATCACCATGGCAGAGATCTTACAACTCCAATACAACATCTTGGCTCTTTTATATATTCAATTGGCATCAGGAAAAAAGCCAATCACCAGCAGGTGTCGGTGGCAGAAGGACAAATCACCTCTGCGGGCTGGTACACGCCTGTTTGTACACATTACCGTTCACTTACTTATAACATGTACACTGGTGAGAGCAGCACAAACAAACACATCAACACAACAAAATAGGACCACGGACATGACAACATGTAATAGATCCCGAGCCAACAACACAGCTTTTAATAAATTTGATGCAATATTTGTTTTACAATTTATTTGAAGTAAACAACCATTGGCACATTTATTTAAGTCGTTAAGACTTAGATTAAAAAAAAAATGCTAAATTGAATAAACCCATAAATAGGAACAAGCTTCGATAATTAGAACCAAGAACATAAAACAGACCAAAAAATTACCAAATAAATTAAGAGTTAAACTCAAACCAGGCAAATAAAACAGATGTCAAAGCCTGACTATCAGAAATGGTGCCCCAAGTCCAGCTCTTTGGTCCCATGTACTGCTCATATAGCCCACCGTATTGTGCTCGTGTTGATCCTCACCTGTTGACCCACCTGCTGGGAGGAGGCGTCTCTGGAACTCCCGCTCCTGCAGATTTATTCTCCACAACATCAGGAGGATGCGTCCGTTTCACATCCAGGAGGCCACACAGGTTCTAGTCCAGGCTCGTGTCATCTCATGATTTGGTCTTCAACCAACCAAAGTTCTCCCACTCTACCCTGCTCCGCCACACCCTGCACTAGCTACCGGTGGCTGCTCTAATCCAATTCAAGACACGGGTACCAAGCTGGAAATGGCTCAGGCCAGTCGTACATCCAGTACATGGTCAAACCATACAGCACAGCCCTTTTAAATATGCTACTAATCTGCTCATACCAACCGACTTGCTACTTCCTCACCACAAAGGGGTCACAAACATCACATGTTTGCTGTCCTGGCTCCACAACAGTGGAATGAGTTCCGATTGACATCAGGACAGCAGAAACTCTACAGATCTTCTGTCTCAGACTAAAAATAGAAAACTCTGTTGCGATTGCCCCTTAGTCCATAAAAATGTTTTTGTACTGTATGGTACTGGTACGGCTTGACTCATTTGGAATAGTTAGTTTTTTGGTTTTCCATTTACCAGGTACTTCCAAAAGTTGTGGATAGTACCTCGTACTTTTTTTCTGTACCGCCTTGATCGAGGTTCCAAGCGGTCGAGGTTCCAAGCGGTTCCAAGTTTTTAAATGCGGCCTGCAAAACAAAGCTATGGTCCCACCTACGTTGACAGGGTACTATCTGCATTGGAAAACCGAATATAAAAAGGTATCTGGTGCCAAAAGTGAGTGAAATAGATTTGAGTTGAGTAAAACCATGCAATGGAAATGAGGCATAAATGTAGCACTTGAAGCAGATCAGCATATTTGTTGAAGTTCATGTACTTGCATGATTCTTTTGATCGTGCATGATTAAATATTTGGGGTTGTGTCCACATTGATGAATGCACTTATTGTAAGCTGCTTTGGATAAAGGCTTCAGTCAAATCAGTGTAATGAAATGCAATAGAACAGAAGCCGCAATCTGTGACTCAAACCCATGGACTAAGAGGAAATATTTGTTATTATATCCATTTATGGGCCTCTCAATATCCATGTCAAGCATCATCCTGGTCACCGCTCTTCTTATTGCGTCACTCAGTCCTCATGTCAGCGTCCGTGACTGCCTTGGCACACACCTTCTGTTCCCACACACTCACATACTCAAAAGATGAATGAAGGGCTGGGAACAATGTTCCAAGCAGGACAGGGCTTTATTGAAAGTCTGATAGGGTCTCGAGCTGTGGTCGCATTCTGGACAATAATTCAAAATCACATTCCACATTACACGCCAGGCAAACTGCAGCCTACTGATAACACACAAACATAACTAAAATCACATTTGTACAAATGTGAAAACCAAGAAACACTCGCCCACTCAACCCTCCCTTTAATCTGGTCTCCTGACACATATAAGTCCCAGCTGAAAAATCCCCTATATTAACATAGAAAACATTTGTGATTAGTGATTTAGTGTGTAGTTCATCTTAAATGTAACTTGTAATCCCAAAAACTAATGTAGTTGATCAATGAAATGGAAGTAACTCTTGGTTACTGTATCTAGAAAGAAGTCGGACATGCCAGGTAGGTTAGAGCAGAAATGATGGATGAATCCATTCTTTACACTTTTGTGTGTTTCCAAACTCTTTAAATGCAACATATTGCTCTTACTACTGCTTTTACATTTGATGAAATCCAAAAGCTCTGCAAGCCTCCTGTACCTGGTAAGAGTAGAGAAGTTCAACTTTAATGTCCCCAAAGAGGTATTTTGGCCAGCAAACAACATTCAGTGGATCAATGGAGAAGACATTTGCCCAATTGAAATTATAATGTCTTGTGCGTAGTGTGGCTGTGTCAAATTTAGAGTTCTGCACGCCTCACGCTGAGTTGATTTGGGCTGGGCTTGAGACGTTTTTGTTTATTTGTCGACCCGGGTCGTACTTGGGCTCATGTGCGTGTGTGTTTTCGCATGTATCAGATAGAGTGGCGGCTCTTAGCTAACAGCGCCAACAGTACCAAATACGGCAAATGTTGACAGAGCCAATCGTGTTTACCTGACGGGGGAACCGGAGGGTGGGTGCAAGGCTTCGACAAAGACGCTGTCAGTTGGGGTGGCGTTATCAGCGGTAACCACCATATGAGAGCAGTGCACAGTGGTAGCCTTCAGCTAGCCAGTGGGGCACACTCCCTTGCACAAACATGCACCAAAAGCATGCATAGCTGGCCTGGCAATGTAAAGCACAGAGAAGCTTGTATAAAACACACAGAGGGAGATCGACTTCATTCTCTGCTCAGGTAGACGTTACTCCATGATATCTTTATGTGGCAAATATTAGTTTGCTGCTTTATTAATGCTCTCAATGTCATCTATTGCTCCTTTTAAGTCTCAGTGAAACAGAAGTTAGAGCCTCTTTAGCTGCTGTAATGTGACATAATAAATAATCGAGCGGTTTGCGTTTAATAAAAACAAGACCGACAGGAGTACACATCAGCATGAATATGAAACAGACTTGAAGATTGTGTAATCTTTAATAAGTGAAATACAGTAAGTGTGTGTGTGTGTGAGACTTGGTTTAAGGATAACAGTCAGGAAGAGGCTGGTAGCGATTATGCTTGTGTTGGGTCTCCAGGAAATAAGTGTAAGTCAATGTAATGTCCTCCAAAGTGAAACATAACTGTGTGTATGTGTGTGTGTCTTTGAGTGCGTGTGTGAGGCCAAGATAATGTCTTAATGCTGTGCTCTGTGAAATATTGCACCATGTGGTGACCACATGGCATTTACTCAACCCTACAATTACATATCAGAAGCATAAATGGACTTCATATCTTGTAAAGTCATATTTTGTAAGATTATTGTGCCGATTATTGAGTAGCTCAAACTGGTTTGCGGTCTGGCGTAGGTTCCAGAGGAGTCCATATGCTGGAGGATCAAGTGAAGGGCCATGTTCACGGCGTCGCCTAGAGACCTGTTGGCCCTGTAGGCGAACTGCAGAGGGTCTATGAGTGGGTCGGTGAGGGTTGTGAGATGAGACAGGATAAGGTGCTCAAAAGACTGCATAACCACAGATGTCAGGGCCTGTAGTCATTGAGTACTGTGATCCTTGTTTTTTTAGGGGGTACGGGGATGATGGTGGAGGCGAACATGTCAGTGAACACGAGAGACAGCTGATCAGCACATTGCTTCAGGGTGGGAGAAGAGACGGTCTGGGCCAGCTGCTTTGTGGGGGTTCTGACTATAAACAGCATGTTAACAACTCTTTAAACATGTCCCCTTTGTCATTGTTATATCTCAACCTGGTGCATGATGGTACACATCTGTCTGGATGTACTCATCCAGCCAGATGTCAGCAGTACATTCTGCACAGTCTAAGCACGCCTGAAGATCCTCCATAGCTTCACTGCCTTGATTTCCTCTCAATGGGCTTACAGAGCTTTAATTTCTGCCTGTATGCCATTACAGTATTGGACTCAAATGTATCTCATCCCTGTCATATGATATGCTACTTTAGTACACCTTCAAGAGATGATCTTTAACATTTTCATTGCACGCCACCAACTTCTCAGAAAAGTAACCAACTACTTTCACTGTTGCTGTTTGCAGACTCATGCTGTGTGCAGCATAACTTCACGGTTTCTCACTGAATGATGGAAAAAAGGCCAATTATTGCCTGTCTTCTTTATTTAAAAGACAAATATTTGTATTACTGCCCCAAGCATTCTGGGACCTGTCGCATTAAACCACATTTCCTGCTACCACCAGCAAATAGGGTGTCGCCAAATAAACTAAAACTAAAATATTAAGGATTGCCACTTTAGAAACAAATCTTATTGGGGCCACTTACGAAAATTGCAGATCTAATTTACATAATATTCAGGAATTCACACAGGAATAGACACTACCATTTACTATTCCTGTGACAATTTGTCTTCAAATTAGCACATTGACCCTATAAAGATCAGATCATGTCATTACAACATAACATCACTAGCCTACGTGATTTCATTGGTTAATTTACGAAACATTCAAACAGTTTTATAATCATAGCCTACTACATTTACTCCAATATTTTAAAAACAAAAATACTTAACATTCAAAAATAAAATAATAAATCTTAAGGCCAAGGGTCCCACATCTGCTCTGGGCCCCACTTGATTATTGACTTGGCTTTTGCCGCTGAACTTTTTAAACATAATTCGTGGGTGTTGAGTGGTGATGACGCCTCTTAGACATGTCAATTTCTCTCTTTGAAAGAACTAGAAATGAACTTTAAATGACTAGTAGTATTAACAATGGTGCCTTCTCAGAATCATCCTTTGTCATTAATGACCAAAGTAGGCAGACAATGCAGAGTTATTTTTCCCCCCAATGGTTTCTCTTAGAGGAGCCTTACTGTGTAAGAGTATCTGTGACTAAAGGAGACTTTGGGTTCTTGTTTTTCTCTTAAGTATGTTATTTTGAGCCCAGAGGATTACACAGTTTTGACATAGTCATGCAATGGAAGCATGCAGAGTCTGTAACCCCAAATGATGATTGATTGGAATCCTTCTCTGCTGACTGATTTTACCCAATTTCCCCAAGCGGATTATAGTTCGTTTGCAAACAACAATAAATGAGAGTTTTTCAAACATGTCAAAACACATGCACATCTGGCACAAGGAGTGATTTGATGAGGCCAAATGGTCAGTGGATGGATGGCAAATGTTGCTGTCAGAGGCCGGTCAGAAGTGAGGGTGATGAGGTAATGTTATTTCCAAGAGATGTCAGGAAATCGGAAATTTATTGATCAGCAGCTGGTGAACATTTGTGCATTAAATAATGATCAATCTAAGGTCAAAGTGAAAATACACTAACAAGAATGAACCTGGTGAACCAAGTCCTAGCCACGCTACACTACTACAGCCGGGGTTGCTTTAGCCAGGACGATTATTACGTCCTCAACTTTGGATATAACATCAAAGGAACAGTTTTTTGGGAAATACACTTATCCACATCCTTGTTGATAGTGAGATGAGAAAACTGATACCTCTCATGAAAAATTAGGTGATCCTGATCCCACTGTGGATCCAGCATGGATTCAAGGTGGATGTAGAGACTTGTAGGACACATGGCACATATTTAATCATCCTTTTATTCAATGCTTGAAAAACTCCATGCTGTTGCATTATGCAACATAATTCTTGCCTGCATCATGCTTCATGATATTGCTGAAGAACGCAAGGCTCCTCATTGTGATGGATGGGGTGATCCTTCACAGGCCCAAGTAGTTGACCCAGACCTACCACCAGCACCGCAACCAGATGGACCAGTTGGACGGTCTTAAAAGCACTATGAGTAGGATTACAAAACCTGAATGATTCTGATCATAAAGGCCTGTACGAAACTTCATGGTTATTCATCCAATAGTTGTTGAGCTGTTTCAGTTTCAACAACACACTGCAGTCCAAACAACCATGAATCTTCTGAATGTTCAGCTCTCAAGCGATTGTAGGTGGCCAGATAGTAATCACCTGGTGTAATGACAAAAAAAAACAAAAAAACTTTCAACTAGGTTAAGTAGCCATCTGTTGTCAAAGAGCTAAACATAAGCAAAGAGCTAAACTGTATATCGAGGGCCAGCTGTTCCATGACAGTAAAGTTACACCCTTGCTCTTCAGAAATTGGATGCTCTAAGCCAGGTGTGGGCAACTATTTTTCCCAAGGGGCCACATGAGAAACAAGGACTGTTGTGGAGGGCCGGACCAATAGACTGAACTCAATCCTGCTCAATATTATTCCACCTCTTTATAAAAAGCAGTAAATTGTATGGTTTTGATAAGCTGCGAGTGGTAAGAGTGAATGTCATGATCAGTGGTGGAATGTAACCAAGTATAATTACTTAAGTACTGTAATTAAGTACAAATTCAAGGTACTTTACTTGAGTATTTCCATTTTATTCAACTTCGTACTTCCACTCCACTACATCTCAGAGGGAAATATTGCACTTTTTACTCCACTACATTTGTCTCTGACAGCTTTAGTTATGAGTTACTTTGCAAATTACAATTTTAAAGAAACAATTTTCAAACCATTCTAACTTCCCAAACTGAACAACAGTGTATATAGGAGTTCAAATAAGCTCCACCTTAAACATCTGCAGCAGGAATAATGATCCAAACAAATATACATATTAAATATTCATATATAATAAAACACTGACTGGGATCAAGTTTCTGCAATCACATTTTGTAATCCAATTACTTAATTTTCTTTTTTCCAGTTCAGTGTGAGAAATCTTGTCTGTGTTGGGCTTGAACGAAGCACTGAAGTCAGGCTGAATGTCTGAGGTGGATATGTGAAGGACAGCTGATCGTCAGTGAGAGAGGATCTGTATCTGTATTTGTTAAACTTTATCACGGAGAATGTTTGTTCACATACGGAGGTAGATCCAAAGAGAAGTCTTCTGAACCAAAAATTAGCATTTTTGTGTTGCTCCGCGTGTTTCGTCTCGTAATGGCGATTCACATTGTAATCCTTAAACACTGCGACCTGTTCTCCACAAACTGAGCACATGGCTTTACCTTTGACTTCAGTAAATAAATACTTAGAAGTCTTAAGGTTACTTAACGTAACCCCAGTTCTTTGATAACAGAGTGAGGTGTTTCACTATGGAAGCTCCAATGACACCACGTCTGTCAGTAACAGACAGGTCAAACTGTGCTAGGGCTACGCCCCCTCATATTATCACAGTCGACCGCCCCTTGCAAATCATTCTAGACCGATTTCTTTCCGTGTCAATGCAAGGAGGGATTTGATGGTGAAACACCTCACTCTGTTATCAAAGAACCAGGGTTACGTTAAGTAACCTTAAGTTATTTTTCTAACTTCGTTCGGTGTTTCACTATGGGAGATATAGCGAGAGCTCTACGTCTGCCTCACTCTGCAGCTGAGGTGACAGCGTGGGCACAGGCGCAAAGCCGCGACCCAGCGCTGAAAATCCCTCATCCGTAGGAGCCCCAAATGTAGCACAGATATCACTGACGCCATTAGGCCGAGCAGGCGAAGGCATAGTCTGAACGACACGGCTTTCCCCAGCCGGAAACGGGAGAGACACTGCGTAAGGGACGTTACTCTCGCCTCCGACAGCGTGACGCGATAAGAGAGGGAGTTTATGTTGAGACCCAAGTATTCTGTACATTGTGCAGGTTCTACTGGACTCTTTGTCTAGTTTATATTGAACCCAAGATCCGTGAGATGATTTATCGCCGTCGCAGAATCTCTGACTGAGCCCCCCTTCTTTGGAGTGAGGAAGTAACGGGGGTAAAACCCTCACTGAGCTTCCTCGTTCGGGACAGCTCTGATCGCTTGATTGTGTAGCAGGGATGCCATTTCGTCCTCCAGGACTCGAGCTGAATCCTTGAATCCTGAAAGCTTGGCTACTGAAACTAACACGCCGTTGAATCTGGGTGGTTTCATAGCAAATCATAGTCTGTACCTCTGAGAAATAGTGGACAAAACTAGGGCTGCAACAACGAATCGATAAAATTCAATCATTAAAAGAGTTGGCAACGAATTTCATTATTGATTCATTGTGTCGCGTGACTATTACGCCACTCAATAAGTCGCGGAGATGTTTGAGTATAAAAAAAAAAAAAGTTGAGCGCGGAGCAGAGCAGAGCGGAGCAAAAAAAAAAAAGAAAAAAAAAAAGAAGCAGAGCGGAGGTAGAGGAAAGACCATCGGAGAGACCCGTAACGTTATTCTGAAACACATGACGGAGGCAGAGAAATCAGTATGACCTAAGTCATCCAAGGTGTGGGAGCATTTCACACTAAATAAATCAAAAAAGGTGTGTTAATTGCAAGACATGCAAAAGCGACATGGCATGGCACGGGAGCACCACGGTGATGATTCAGCACCTAAAACGTAAACATGTTGGAGTCCTTGATGAGGAGGAAGGGAGTTCAACAGCAGGGTAAGTCACTACAGAATCCTACTTTTGTTCCGTTTTGAAGTGAGGAACGTAACGTCCCTCCAGTAGCTCTTCTGGTGCTGGTGTTTACTCGTTATCTAGCATGACAAGTTAGCTTTAGCTCGTTAATAACAGTAGTAAAGCAGGGGGTGGTATAGTTTGCAAGACTAAAGACACGTTTTTATTCACTCGCCTTTTTTGGCCCATTAATTTTTCAATCTGTTGTCATGTATATATATATATATATATTCTGTGCTTTGTCCCATATCGGTTATTGTTGACAAATATTTGTGTGTGTTGTACTTTTTAATTTCATTATAAAGTTCTTTTATAGCACTTGGTCATCTTAAGCTGTGTTTAAATGTGGTGTATAAATGAACTTAACTTGCACTTACTACAATGATGGTAATAATTTAATGAATAAGCTTCAAGTGAACTTGAGTGTGAGTGTGAGTGTGAGTGTGTGTGTGTGTGTGTGTCTGCTCTTTGGGTTACTTACCTTTACACAACTAGTAACTAAAACAACAAGTATGTATGGAAGTATGTATTGAGTTGATGTAAATTGTGCTATTACACACTCATACTATCTTTTTGATTCCAGAAAAAAACAGCAAACCATGAGAGGCTTCTTGATGGGAAATGCATCATGTACAGCAAGCCGCTGTCTTGACGGATCGTATCCTCAACATGCTCGTCACTGACATGAGGCCTCTGTCGAGGGTTGAAGATGACGGCTTCACTAAAATGATCCACACCTTGAACCCTGGTTACACTCTGCCCTCCAGGACCCACTTCACAAAGCTCACGGAGAGAAAATATGAAGGAAGTGAAGACTGCAATAAACACCA
Organism: Ophiodon elongatus; assembly: GCA_016806645.1. Lineage (NCBI taxonomy): Eukaryota > Metazoa > Chordata > Actinopteri > Perciformes > Hexagrammidae > Ophiodon > Ophiodon elongatus. The sequence goes on from JACSYO010000846.1 coordinate 122,457, forward strand.
ACAACAGCAAACTTGCTCTCACCACTGATGTATGGACAAGTGTAGCAACTGAAGCCTACCTTGGCATTACATGCCACTACATCACAGATGACTGGGACATGCAGTCAATCTGCCTAACCACCATGCCACTGCAGGACAGACATACTGCATCTAACATTGCAGAGTGGTTGGAGCAGGTAGTGGCCAGATTTGAAATTCCTCCTAGCAAAATCATTGCCATAGTCCATGACAAGGGTGCTAATATTGTGGCTGCAGCAAACATCCTGGAGAAACATGGGTGGTCCTCTGTCCGTTGCACTGGCCATACTTTGCAACTTGTGATCAATGCTACGTTGAAGCATCCAAGCATTGAAAAAGCTGTCGGGGCTGCAAGATGTCTGGTAGAACATTTTAAGAAAAGCGAGCTAGCCAGCAGTAAGCTCAGAGAGAAACAACAACAAATGGCCACACCTGAGCACAGTCTTGTTCAAGACATAAGCACAAGGTGGAATAGCACATTCTATATGATAAGCCGACTGCTTGAGCAAAGGTGGCCTGTAACAGCAACACTGTCCGACAGCTCTGTCACAGAGAGGCAAAGGGTACCTGGATCTGAAACCAGACCGGTGGAGCCTGCTGGAAGAGCTTTCAACAGTCCTCAAGCCTTTTGAATGTGTCACTGTGTTCATGAGTGGACAGAAATATCCAACAATATCTGCAATACCTCCACTTGTGAAGGGGCTGTTGAAGTCCACCCAGAGTGCTGCCTACGAGTCAGCCCCGCTGCGGGCTTTCCAACTCACTGCTGTGCAGCAGTTGCAGGAGAGATGGAAAAGAGAGACTGCTTCTCAGATAGAGCACCAAACACAGTGATTCTTGCGATGGTCCTTGACCCAGAGTTTAGGAAACTGAAGTTTCTTTCACCTTATGAAGTCCTACATGTTCAAACTAAAGTGCAAACAATGGCACTTGAAGAGAGAAGGAAGATGGATGTGCGGCAGCATGGCAGTTGCAGTGTTACCTCCACCGATACTACAGCTACTGAATCAACACCTCTAGCCACTCTACTTGACTCACTCTTTGGTTCTGATGGTGAAGAAGAGGATAGAGCAGGCAAAGCTGAGGATGTCCACACCCAAGTGAGGAACAAAGTCCTCACATACTTTGGAGAAAAGAGCCTTGCCAAGGAAGAAAACCCATTACTGTGGTTGAAGGCTAACAATGACAGATATCCCATGTTGGCCAGGCTAGCCAAGTCTTACCTATGTATCCCTGCCACCTCAACACCATCTGAGCGGCTGTTGTCTGCAGCAGGAAACATAGCCTCCAAGAAAAGAGCGAGCCTGACCCAGGAGCATGCGGACATGCTCACATGTTTGCATTGCAAAGTGTCTGAACAAAGGGAGTGAGAGAGTGAGTGTGTGTCTGAGTGTGAGAGTTTGTGAGTGTGAGCATCTGTGAGTGTGAGAGTTTGTGAGTGTGAGCATCTGTGAGTGTGAGAGTTTGAGTGTGAGCATCTGTGAGTGTGAGAGTTTGTGAGCGTGAGCATCTGTGAGTGTAGTGTAGAGAACAAGTTCTGAGGTTCAAACAAAACCTGTTAAGTTTTCTGATTTGTATTTTTCTTTATTTTTTATAAATTATTTATTGTTCTGACAGCTCAGGTCCCTTTAAACAAAAATATACATCTTTTGTGCACTTTATTTAAAAAAAAGTCTATATATTTGGCAGATGTAAAGCATACGTGTATGTTTTTTGCGTTAGTCCATTTTTTTTATTATTATTACTTTAACAGCTCAGGGATGTTCAAGGAGCAACCTGTTTATGAACTTTCTGAAGATATTTTGCACTGTGAATTTGCACTGTCAGTTCTGTTTTTGAATAAAGGGTTGGAAATTAATGCTTTTTTGTTTTTTTATCTGATTCATCAAAAAAATAAGACAGATTAATCGATTATTAAAATAATCGTTAGTTGCAGCCCTAGACAAAACCCATGGTGCACTGCGCATGAGCACCACTGGTCTGCCAGGGCAGTGAGTGGGCTGAACCCACCTTGCGGTGACGTCACCTCCCTTACCTGGAGGGAGCGGCCTCCCCTCGGTGGAGCGTGAGCTCCCCCTGCGGGGATTATGGGGCCATGACATTGTTTTGTTTTTATTTTGTTTTGGGGGGAGCATTTCACTCTCGGCCCAGCTGCGAAAATGCTACATTTATTTATTTGTTCGTTGAACTGGGTAAAAGTGCTGGGTGACACTGCATTACCTGCTGCCCCTGATACTCCTCCCCTTGAACGTGAGGGGGGAGAAACAGCGAAAGTACCTCTGGAGAACTGGAAAACACCAGGGACTTTGAAATATGAACTTGGGGGGGTTCAGTCCCACCTTCCTCTCCCTTCTTTTCTTTGAAGGTTGAGGAGAAATAGAAGCTAGGCTGGTTAGGTCGTACGCTTCTTTTTTCCTTCCCCGGGGTGGGACGGGCGTTTTCTTGCTGCCGCTTCAGCAAAGGAGTGTTTGCCCCATGGTTTGGGGTTTTCAGACCGAGGCTGCTGGTTAGTCTGCTGACTAGCTGCCTGTCTATGCGGTCTGGCACCTCCCTGTCTCCCCCTCATTGCTGCGGCTGTAGCAGCAAAACCATCCCTCTGTCCCTGTGGGGAACGAGGGATGTGTTTCCGGGGTAAGCAGAGGTCAAAGGCTTCACCTTCTTGTTTCCTTAGGGTGCTGGTCTCCCTCATTTTTTCGAGAGCTGGATCGAACAGACCTTTTGCCAGGTCATATGCCGCATCCATAACCTCTGCCTTCTGAGCATCACTGAGGCCCGAGAGATTTAACCACAGGGCCCTCTCACCCGAGACTGCAAAGCCCATTACACGGCCACAGCCTTGCACTGCACCGCGTGAGGAGCGTAGCATGATATCGTTAACAACACAAATCTCATCCCATGGGGCCGGGTTAGGAGTCCCTGAGTCCAGCTGCCTGCCCATCTCCTCTAGGATTTCCCCCTGGTACGCAGATAGCAGAGTCATAGCATTTAGGGAGCACACTGACTGTGCTGCGTACCTGGAACATTCTCTGGAAAACGGAGGTGGTGAGGCGTTCCGTTTTACTAGGCAGAGAGATGTTTGAGGAAGCTGAGAGAGAGCGACGGTTTGGGTGGAGGTGATAAACCACTGACGGCTCCACTGCTGGGGTTTCAGTCAGACCCAGCTCTCTCATCCCATCGATTTCCAGCTTTGAGTAGCCCTTGGTGGGAAGCTTACTCTTGAACGGACTGGACCAGTACCTGCTCACTTCTTTCATGCAGACAGGCACTGCTGGCAGAAGTTGCTTTGATGGCGGTTGGGCTGGTGGGGGCCTCTTACTGTCATACAGGTCCCCCCGTAGCATCCTGTGCTGCCGGCCATTGTATTTCCAATTTGGACGCAGCCCGTTTGCAGACCTCGTATAAGTTGCTGCCCACTGGGGGAACAGCGTTGGATGCACTAGTGGGTCTGGACTGTTGGATAGGAAAGGTGGAGTCATCCTTCTCATCCTCCATTTCGTCCATGTCGAGGAGGTCAGAGTCGGCATCGCCCTCTGCGTCCTCACAACCCGGCTCCACATCGAGGAACTCCTCGAAAAGTGGAGGCATTTCCGGGCACGCAGCATCCATCATGTCCGCCCAGCTCAAAGAGGCTCGCGGCTGATGGATGCTGGTTGTGGCTTTTGGGGTGGTTCCTGACAGGCACGTGCCCTGCTTTTTGGATACCGCCACTCTAAGCCTCCTTTCCAAGACCCTCTCAGGCATTGCCGCACAGTGTGGACATGACTGAGGGTCAGCCAGCGATGCCTGAGCGTGTTTAGCGCTCATGCACATAGGATGAGGGTCCCTGGCCGAGATGGACGCTCCGCATGACGCGGAGCAAAGGCGGGATGCAGCCTCCTTGGCCTTCGGTTCCGACCCTTTGGCGGGGGTAGCGGCCGAAATGGCAACTGGAAAGGCACAATTAGCCGCACTCGACGTTAGCCTGTCGGTAAATTGCGCTACTAAACGGGGTTTAGCCCGCTAACAGCGTACCGTACACGTTAGCCGAACTCCGGGTACTCGTCTCGACTAGCAAACGAATGCTAACCGAGACCTCGTAGGCTCGCCGTGACGCGTTAGCCAGAGAGAATAAAGTTACAGTCACCGACAACACCGGTAACCAAATACCGGATAGTCGGGAGGACAGCTCGCCTCGACGCGGACACTGTCCTAATTACTATGTAGTGTCTGAAGTATACTTCTTCCGAAGTAGCGTTACTTACCCAGCAACACCAGACTAAAGCCAGGAACTGTGTTCCTTAACGGGTCGTCTGTGAACTGTCCAGCAGAAAATCCAAGCTAGCCAAGATGAGCTGAGGGAGCGATAGTTTCTTCACGGGAAGAAAGCGAGAATGATTTGTAAGGGGTGGTCGACTGTGATAATATGAGGGGGCGTAGCCCTGGCGCAGTCTGTCAATGACAGACGTGGTGTCATTGGAGCCTCCATAGTTGGTCACGCCGAGGCGCTTCCCATAGTGAAACACCGAACGAAGTTAGAAAAATAACCATGTTTTGTAAAAACAACTCTACACTCTCTGTATCAATCTTTTTAAACATGTTTGAGGGCTGACAGCTAACTCACATCTCCTATAAACTCAGTTCACAACACATCGCAGTGACGCTGCTGATCGCACACATTCACCAACGTACGAACGTACGGAAATTGAGAAAAAAAACAGCAGCAGTCGCCTTCAAAATAAAAGCAATGCGCATTATGTACATGCGTTTAGCTTTACACTTATTTACGTTTTATTCCTAATTTCCCATTGACCTCCCGCGGGCCAGTCAGCGACAGCCAAAGGGCCGGGTATGGCCCGGGGCCGTACAATGCCCAGGTCTGATCTAAGCCTACATTGTTTCGCCTTCTAGTCGGCCTCTCTCTCTCTCTCTCTCTCTCTCTCTCTCTCTCTCTCTCTCTCTCTCTCTCTCTCTCTCTCTCTCTCTCTTTTTTTTTTTGCTTTAATTGCCTTTAGAGCAGCTAGAGAATGACAGGAAAGTGGGGAGAGAGAGAGGATGACACGTAAAACTAGAATATACATACTGCTCACCCCATCACAATGCTTTCTCCCAAATTGATTACTTCCTCACCAGCAACTCGATCTTGTCGAAGTCACAAGAAGTAACCATCCTATTATCAAGTCTGATCACGCTCCAGTAAGCTTTACCATTATCAATGACTCCACCCTTAAACCATGCACAAGATGACATTTCAACACATCATTACTTGCAGATTCTGACTTCGATACATACTTGAATAGAGAGTGGACAGCCAAACTGGAATTATTTGACTCTCCAAAAACCTCACCTACACTACTCTGGGAAAAAGCCAAGGCAATGAAGAGAGGGAAAATTATATCCTACTCCACCCACAAAAAAGGCCAAAAAAAACTGAAAAGAGATCTTGAGCAGAAAGTAGAACTAAATGGTATACTAGCAACATATCAGTCAGTTTTAAAAATGGGCTGGACCTCATCACTACATGGCACCGTGTTTCTACATTTTACTTTTTGGCGTATCGTGAGTTTTTCATGCGCATCGGCATTTCTAAACAGATACCAGTACTCTGCCCTCTATATGTTAGGTTTTGTGGGTGATTCCTAATGGCGATTCACACAACATAGTGTTTCTGCTCTGTGCCTTTTAAGCTGTATGAACATGAAAAACAATGTGCAGAGAGCATCCAGACGAGCTGACGGACAGGGAAGGTAATGTATTTTATTGATACAATGTTCACGTCCTTTTTGTAAAATAATTAGATATGTGTTTTTTTTTTTTATGAACAAATATAATTAATGAAACATAATGAAGTTTTCTGAATCTGCTCTTTTGATTTACATAATATTGTTTTACAGGGCAAACATTTCCAGAATAATTAATTGTTCATATGAAAGATGTGAAATGTGTGAATAATAAAATATGTTTTTTAACTATGACAAGTCTTAAAGCTTTTTTGGCATCTATAGTAATAAAAATGATCCAACATTATGTAGAATTCCATAGTTATAAGTCAAAAACCTTTAATACCCCCAAAACCTCAGGATGTTCAAGAATCCTAACTGGGACCCTGCTCCGAAAACCTGAATGAATAGCTCACACTAGGCTGATTCCAGGCTCAAAATATGTAATATATTATAGAGAGATACTATAGTCTACAAATAGCACAACAAAGCACTATGAGTATAACACTATCGGTAAATATTCAAACATCCTCCTTAACCCTACAATGTTTAAGTTGGAATATGATTGGAGTATTATAGGCCTATTATACAATATGCATAATATAATCATAAAGTCGCAACTGACACAGTTTACTGAAATAATACATAAATAGGAATACATAGAAAGACATTGCTGATACCGGCCGAAACAAACCAAAATGTGAATAAGTGGGAGTACTGGCACTTACCTTTTTCCACCTCAAGCACTGAAATCAGTCTGATATAGAGAAGAAGTACCTGAAATAAATTACAAACTTAATAAGTAAATAAATTGACCTAGTTTCTTGTACAAAACTTAAAACTCAGCTCCAAAGAAATCTATTTAACTTTATAAATCTATTCAAGAATCAAAAGACCAAGATGTCCATAATATCATTAGATGCATAGAAACAGTGTAACCTGGACTTTTTGATTTGCAACATTAGATGGATTTGGGTTTGAAGAGTAATTTATTAAATGGAATAAAATGTTAATTTATATCGCACATTTCAGAAACAAAGCCAATTCAAAATACTTTACATAAGCATAATAAGTACCAACCCACTTTGAACACTGACTGATTCGTAGCTATACCATTCAGTTCTTCCACTCTGAATCTTTTAGTGGTACACAGTCTGATACAGTAAAGCAATATTTGAGAGATTTAGGTCTTAGCGATTGCTGGCGATCAAAGAACCCATCAAATAGATAATACTCCTATTACTCACCCTCCCACAAATGTTATTCCAGTATAGACTACTTCCTAGTTGGCAACTCTGTTATATACCATATTGACAACTCTGAAATCCACCCAGGTATTTTCTCAGACCATGGACCAATCAGCTTCAACCTAGTGCATGAAACAGACCCAACCACTCCAATTTGTTAGCGGTTTAATACCTCACTCCAAAGATTTCAACAACCTCATCTTTAGAGAGTTATCATCCTTCCTTGAACTGAACAACTCTCCATAAATATCACCATCTGTACTTTGGGAGACAGCTGCATTTCCTAGAGCAGCGATTTTCAACCAGTGTGCCGTGAGAGATCGTCAGGTGTGCCGTGGGAAAATGTCCAATTTCACTTCATCGGTCCAAAAAAATATTATTTAGTTGCCGCAAATAATTTGCCATTGTTGAGTGTCTGAGCCTGCAATATAGTGTCTGGCCTAGTAATGAAATACTCTTTTATTTATATATATATATAGTGGCTGGCCTAGTAATACTCTTCCATGCCAGTGGGTGGCAGTAGGTAGCGCAATAATTACCTTGTTAATTTAAAATAGTAGAATTAAATGATACGCGGGAGAGGTTGTGGTGAAGAATGGCGATGGAGAAACATTTAAAAAAGAAAGATGCAGACTCTTAACTACTGGGCCCTGGGCAACCGTCTAACCAGATGAAAAGCCCAGAACGAGTGGTGGTAAAAAAAAAAAAAAAAAAAAACTGTGAGCTCGAGGCAGTATGGTGAAAGTTATCTTTCGTTTGGATTTACTTTCACCGAGGATCCGACTGCACCGATTGCGTTATGCTTGGTATGAAAAGCTATCAAACAGCGCCATGGTCCGCGTGCTGTCTCCCCGATACCGGCTCTGCCCCAGGCTGTCCTTGTCACCTGAATCCCCCCTGGGTCCTAAGTCCCTACATGTACTGTTTCTTACATCCATCAATTAAACATACATGAACATCAATGTACCAACATATATTTATAACAAATACCACAGTGGCCAAATCAAAAAGCCCACACACTGTGGCAGAAACATTAATACTACCTGCCTGCAGAGCCATTGTGAACGAGATGCATTTTGTAACTTTTTTGGTTGTTGGTGTGCCGCGGGATTTTTTCATTGTAAAAAATGTGCCCCGGCTCAAAAAAGGTTAAAAAAACACTGTCCTAGAGGACACATTATCTTACCTTCTACACACAAGAAAAAGAAAGAACACAAAATGAAGCAAGAACTCAAAGTGTAATACAAAACAATTGGTTTCAACTTGAAAAAAAATCATTCTTGAAAAGACTCAAAGACTTCAAACTTTTTTGAACACAATGACAAAACAGTTAAATTCTTCATCTATAAGCTCAAGAGAAACAAGTAAAAAAAACAATGTTTACAGCAATCAAACATCCACATAGAAATTTAATTCATAACCCAAACTACACAAAACCAAATTTTCCACGTTTTTTATAGGGAATGCTATCATTCTGATGAACACCACACCCCAAGTATCCACTGATATCTTGACAACATTGAACTCCCTAAACCCCACAAAGAACAGGCTCACACATTAGACCAACCATTAACTCTCTTTTTTTTTATCAGAATGGTTAGTGAAATTAAAATATCAGAAAATATACCACAACACATAAATACCACCCTTATTTCAGTTCTGCTCAAACCCAACAAATACCTGTCACTCACATCCAGCTACAGACCAGTAAGCCGAATCAACTGTGACCTCAAAATAATTTGTTAAGTATTAGCCAACAATGTTGAAATCAGTCATATCGCATTTAATCCATCCTGACCGAACCAGTTTTATATAGGGCAAACGTTCATCCACCGACGTGCGCCGCTTATTCAGTTTAATAAACATCTCAAAAACGCTATTTAAACAGCGTTATCGCTGGACGCTGAGAAAGCTTTTGATAAATTAAACTGGTCATACCTTTTCATCACCCTTGAGAGATTTGGCTCAGCACCTTCTTCACTTACCAATGGACTATATACAACGCTCCCTTCACTGCTGACACAGAACCACATGTCCATCTCACGCTCAATTCTACCCTCACTCGTGAACAAGACCCCGAGATAAAGCACTTAAACTCCCTTGCTGTGGGCAGTGACTCACTCCCAACCCAGAGGGTGCAATCCACTGTTTTCTGGCAGAGAACAGACTTGAAGATACAATTTGAAAGCAATACAGAAGGCCGGGGAGTCTTATTGAGTCATGTTCCATTATAATTATATTTGTCACCTAGCGCCTGACTTTTGTGTTTTCCTTTACATAAATAACATTTCCACCATGAAATTGGTGCATAAAAATTCACCAGAAAATGAAGTGGGGGGGAGGACCCTCAGACCCACGCTTGAAATTTGTCCCCACCAATGTTGAAATGAAACCTATGTCCTTTGTGTAAACTACCACAGATGTCGTTTTTTTGTACTTTACCAAGTGTTAATATTTCTGTCTGTCTGTGGACAGATTGTATCACCGCGTCACAACCGTGCAAGATGCACGAAACTTTACAGGTTTGGCCCCCTCACTTTTGGTCCGATTTAGTGTCGCGGCTGGTGTGATTTCATCACATGATGGTGTTTAGTTGTTGTTATTATCCTCTTTTTTTTCATTCTTTCGGGGAAACACCTTTTCTGTAAATGCACAAATTAAAAACTGTAAAAATCTTTAAGATATTTTGAAATGTCCCAGTACGAAAAGCACAGGAGTAAATGATTGCTGCCTGCTGGCTTACTGTCACTGTCACCAATTGGACACTTAAATAGAACAGATTTATCGTTGATGTCATTAATAACACCTGTGCTTTTCCTCAAGTCATGTCCCAGTGATGTTGTCCAATATGGGGCAACGTCTCACAAATCAGGCACAGAATCTGTTTTTCAGCATTACAGTTTTTGTTTTTAGTTTATTTTTGGAAAGCAGCTAAACTGTCATATTTTTGTATTTTTTGGGAGGAGGGTATTCTCTTCGTGGGAAATAAACATCTGTGTCAAATTTGGCTCCACAGTCAAGTAAGGTGGTATTTTTGTATTTTTCAGTTTCTGCTGAAAGCTATGACACATCAAATGTAATTGGAGTGGGCACATAAAAGCAAGAGCGGTGCTGTTTTTGATTATTAGCTATGGTGTAGGACTCACTGGTAACTCCTTAGAATATTATATAGCAATCATGTCATAAAAAATATGTAACAATTTTTCAGAACATTACTTTTTAGGAGAAAGTTTGCTGCATGATCTTTCTCATAATGTACACACCTTTTTCAAGCATGTATTTTGTCTAGTCAAACCCAGGTTCAATTGACAACTTTATAAATATCTGCTTTACATTCAGGTAACCTGGTACAAAGGCCCCTGTACTGTACAGCTGGCTCAGGCATGGGGTGCTGGTGCAGCTAAATCGAACCAAGCCATCACTGATGCATCATTAATATTTTTGTTAAAACGACTAAGAAAGGGTTAGTAGTCGGTGTGAAAATGATAATAATAATGTTTGAAGAAATGCCTGGTTCAGGTTTCCTGAAATCAAGATGATGACAGATATGCAACAACAAGGCAGTCTTTCAGAAACCCAGAAAATATGTCAAATATGTTGAGCTCCATCAGATTAAGTAGTCAAAGATTTTGGTGTGGTTGCGCGAATCATATGGAAACCAGATGCCACTCCAGTATCTCTTATCACATCCCAAATCAGACACAAGATTGAAATTGTAGTTCCTACTAATGTTAAAATGCCTCTTCTATGCATATTCTATTTGTTCTCAGAGATGTAAGTGTAATTCACAAATTGGAAGTGTATGAAATCGAACTACCAAATATAGCAATCACGCAATGTATCAAAATAAACTACAGTATTTTTGTATTTTCAAAATCAATTTCCAAGGGAGCATCAAATGCTTTTGGAGACCTCCACGGATCAAGCATGAGAAAAATGGCTTTTCACTGCTTGACAAGACACGTTATTAATGACATTACTACTAGTGACAGTGAGTTTTGGCGTCGAAAATACGAATTTGCCACGGAAAAAGAAATAAAACATAGACATTAAAAAGAGAGAGGCCAGGGACAAATTGATTAAAACAATAGTGCACCCCACACTACAGAAGGGGTTCCCACGTTTTTTTAACTTGAGGCCCACTTCCACCAGATTGTAGAATATAAACATGAGAGGAATCATTATTCGCATAATGATGCCTCTCTCACATTTAATTTCACTGCGTATAAATTTCAACTGGAACACTGCCTTACTTGTGGTTAGGGAGTTCCAGGCTAACTCGTGAAAGCCATATCGTAGATTTACAGTAAATCCAGAGGCTTACTGCAGTCAAGCCAGACGCCATTGAGTCTGTCTTTATCGTTGAGTTATGGTACCGGTGCCTGGAGCGGCCAAGAAGGACGAAGAAAGATCACTTCTCACATTTTATATGCCAAATAAAAGCATTATATTAATAAGGCGTGTTCAATGTATAACATCACCAAAAAAGTCCAGTAGGACTTTTAAAGTTGGCTGAGGAGCACAATGTATTTATGCTCAAAATGTACCTGTGACCAAATATAGAAGTTTACTTACTGTCACAGGAATCACATCAAAGGACATTTGGAAAGGTTGCTCATATTTGAACTTTCATTGAAACGTTGTGACTATTGTAAGTGGATTACAACATCTCCAGGAACCGTATTCTAGCTTTGTGGTGATGTCGGACTGTCTAAAAGGAGCTGAAGAGGAAACTGAAATAAGACAAGAACAACTACAGGAAGAAGATTGAGGCCAAAAGGGAACAGAGATGTGGACTCAAGTCACTTTTTTTGATGACTTGCAACTTGACAGAAAATAAATGACTTGATAATCGACTTGTCTTGACTTGAGACGTGATGTTCCAAATGAATGTTTTTCGTTTAAATTCTAAATATAATAGGTTAAAAATGTTGTTGCGAGCGTACACTGGGAATGGCATCGTCATGCCTGAATGACTGTCAGTCAAGCTCCTCGCGACGCTACCTGAAGTGAATTACTTCATATGCAATTATTTTCCTGTGCAAATGTATTCACACGCTTTACTGTATCTGACATAATATGCGATGCAAATGTCATTGGAATGGACCGTTCATAGGGCGCAACATGCCTCTTTCAACCACAGACACAATTTTTTTCCAAAACGTCCTGTCTGTGGCTGACTCCAAGTACGTGCTTGTCTGCCGCGGGACCCTCAAAGGTAGAATCCCTCGTCGCAGAGAGTCGAGAGAAAATAAAATTGCTTCTTGCTAGTGCAGACCATGTATCATTTACAGCGGTTGTTTGGTCAGACAGGAGAATGCTGAGCTGTTCGACAATTAATGTTTTGGCAACAGCTGAGGGAATTCAGATGAATTTGTACTTGCGGGCCTGTAATACATCGAAGGAATACACACAGGAGGACGGATATCAGAAGCCTTTGAATCGACATGTGACAAGTGTGACACTAGACAAATACTTGATTTTGTCATTTGTGACGCCTTGAAACAAGCCCTGACTGTGTGCTTTCCACAAGAAGAAGATGATGAAGTTAATGATGACCAAAATCTGGACTATAGAGAGTTAGAAGTTAGAAGACCTATAATGGGGCAAAACTTTGGACCGGGTGTTCACCAAACTAAGCCCTAAACATGAACAATGCTTTGCCCCACACACTGCAGTTAACGGTTGGTGGGGGTCTCAAGGTTGCAAGGGTCATGAACAGTGCCTTTGCAAAATGCTCTAAATTGAGATCTCTACTGTATACATCTACAAACTTTAAAGATGATTTTCAGGTAGAGAGTGGAATCTGATGAAGGAGCTGTATGATGCCGAGGTCATTGATCTCACACAGGGGGAGAAGATTGTGACAGTAGGTGCCGTTCTCCCATGTGTGTTATCCTTCAACCACCATTTGGAGAAACTAAAAGAGCACGTTAGCTTCCCGGGAAGCATGGCCAGGAGCCTGGATCTGGAGCTGCAGGTAGAGGAGAGTACTACTGGGTTATTCTCAGAATACGGAAAGCACCGCAACTGCAAGCGAGACACAACAAAGAAAGAATTCAGAGACATCGTTGAAAAGCTATATGGACTTTGCAGTGCCAGTGGGCAGCATTGTCTCTCATTTAGGGACGGAAACAGGAACACCCTCCCGGCACTTTTTCCAGTTTGCACTTGAAGTTATTGAGAAGAAATTAAAAAATCCATAAACCAACTGGTAGGAGACCCCGGGAAAGACCCAGAACATGCTGGAGGGATGATATCTCCCAGCTGGCCTAGGAACGCCTCGGGATCCCCCAGACCGAGCTGGAAAATGTTGCGGGTGAGAGAGAAGCCAGGGTCAGCCTGCTGGGCCTGCTTCCACCGCGACCCGACCTCTTCTTTTTTTTTACATTTATTACACTGAATATCACTGATTATAATACAAATTGAATTCATTGTTATACTTTTTGAGATGATTTCGTCAATAATATCATTTAATTATTAGAAAGGTACTAATAGCTATTCTTTTCTCTTTATAAAGACCAGATACTGCTTCTTAACGTTGGACTGTGACTTGACTTGACTTGACTTGCCCCTGTCACATGTCTGGTGACACTGTGCAGACATGCAAGCAACTTACTGCAGTATTGATACAAGACTGATACCCACTATAAGAAATGTGATAAAGGCCATCAGTCTAACCGTTGTCAAAATGTAATTTTAGTGGTAAAAGTCTTGAATGGAAAATTCTCTTATCATTAATGGATAATGAAATAACTGTAACTTAAGTACACATTAACAAAACAGTGCGATGGAGGTGTGGAAGGAGATGAAACAAATGACAAGCTGCAGAAAACCTGTTACCAAAGTACAGAGAGAATCAGATTTTTCTACAAAGCTGAACCATCAATAGATTTGATACAAACTCCACCTGTTTGCTCAGATCGTGCGTCTGGGTCCCATCCATCGACGTCATATTTCGTTTTAAAACGCATATCTTTTGCCACGTTTATGCTTTGCGTCCACACTACTCCGGAGGGGTTTTTTGGGGGGCCGATTTGCAGCCCTACAAAGCAGACGTTTGAAGTCGAGGTTTGTGGCTTTGAGGAGGCCGATGGACACAAAACGGAAGACTTTCCTTTTCTTATCAATGCTTATTTTATTCCGCACAACTATTGTGAAGTTCACAAATACACTAAACAATAAATCCTCTTCAATGCAACAGGGACTTCCAGCCACCCGGCAGAGCTACGAGTGAGAGAACAGACAACAACCGAGCCGAGAGGAAACACGGGAGACGTGTGTCCACCAAATTTACTGAAATTTGATGTGTGTGAGAGACAGACGGAGCAAGACCTGCAGCGTTGTAACTAAGTTTTGTTTCCACTCAATTTGTCTGTTTGAGTGCGTGTTTTGGAAATACAGAGGAATATCTCAAGTATCAAGCGCAACCTTTTATTATTACAATAATACCCTGTTCTAATTTTCTGTAACTAATCAACAAATCTACTTCCTATTTCACCGCCAGCCACAGTGTACGTAAATGGTCATGTGATGTTTTGTTCAGGCGCGCTAGTATGGACGTAAATAATTAGTAAAACGGTGCTGAAACGCTCGTGGGCGGAGATGGATGTAACCTCAGTAAAAACCTCAATCAACTTCAAAGGACATTACTGTGGGAATTAAGGTTTTCGTCTCCATCAGTGTCTTTCACACCATCCCGCTCTATCTTCTAAGAGAAAAGCTGTCACACTGCTGTCACCCTCTATTCATCACACCTCTGGCCTCTCTCCTTGTAATTTTGTCGAAGACTTAAAGTAAATGGGGGCTGTGTTTAACAAGAGCGAAATTATACCAAAACACATGTTAGCAACTAGTGCAATGAAATTGAAGTCTCACTTATCTCATCGTATGCTCGCTATTTCCCAAACACGTGCATCTTTGCTAAAAGCTTACTATTTCAAACATTTCAACGCATGCAGTCTCAAGCTTGGCGCCCCCGCCTGTTTTAGCGTAGATGCATGTGTTTGGGAAGTGGTGAGCACACGACAGGATAAGTGAGACTTGGAATACACTGAGCTAGTTGTGTGAGAGTTTGTGAACAGATGTTTTGGTGTAGTCTTGCTGTTGCTAAACGGAGCCCACATTCTTTCACTAGGTTACATTT
Source organism: Ophiodon elongatus (assembly GCA_016806645.1). Classification (NCBI taxonomy): domain Eukaryota; kingdom Metazoa; phylum Chordata; class Actinopteri; order Perciformes; family Hexagrammidae; genus Ophiodon; species Ophiodon elongatus. Next base: position 137,564 of record JACSYO010000846.1, read on the forward strand.
ATTATAATTTTACAATGGGGTTACACAACTAAATGCAATTTGTAGGGCCATTTTGCTAAATTTAGAGAAAAAAAAGAAAAAAAAAAAAAAAAAAAGAATTATAAGTGGAGGGTGAGGGATGAATTTAGGAGTCTGACAGCCTGAGGAAAGAAGCTGTTTTGAAACCTGATGGAATGGCAGCTAATGACCACTGGTGTTGGGCGTTTTCATTCACCCACACATCTCATGCCAATCTGTAATGTTCCAGTGAGGATGCTTAGATTGCTCCTCTGTAAAAGTTAACAAGAACTTAGCACAGGAATTTTGCCGACTTACATTTCCTCAAGGAATACAACCATTTATATGGGTTCTTTACCAGGATGGAACTTGAGCTGATCACTTGCTCCACCTCAGCTCCATTGATGTAGACAGGGTGTGTGTGTGTGTGTGTGTGTCTTTGCCTCCTTTTTTCCTAAAAACAACAATCAGCTCCTTGGTTTTACTGACATTGAGCAGCAGGTCGTTCTCTGAGCACCACTCGGCAAAATTGTTGATTTCCTCTCTACATAAAGTCTCATGGTTGTTTATGATCCGGCCGATGACGGTAGTGTCATCTGCAAACTTCACAACAGAGTTCTCTTCATGTTTGGGGTGTACACGCCCCTGGCCCTGGTTCAACACTTCGCAGTGGAGGTAAATTACCGGGTACACTGTCCAACTGCCAATGTGTTAGGTAAAGTATTATCAGTACTTTTTATAACGCTAAAATATTTTGATAAAAAATACAAAACCATTTCTATCAAATTAAATGTCAATTACAAAATACTACTATTTTTAGAAATATTCATCGGAAATATTGTCAATGAAATGTGTTTCGAGTGAGCAGTCCTTACTCTTCACTTTATATTCCAATGTGCACAATCAAAATAAATATCAGTTTAATAAGCAAATCAATTAGTAATTTCTTTGGTACTTAAAGCCAAGCTGCTGCCCTTGAAATCTGATTTGCTTTATCAGCATGGACATTGGATATTATTTTATGTCCATTACTTAAGCAAAAGCATATGAAATGGGGCAGAACATAAAGGCAGTACAATTGAAATCCTTTGATGGAACAATGTTACTATTTAATAATAATATCACATGGGGTGTGTATGAGAAAAGGTCCAAAGTGCATGAGTTTCATTGAGAAGGAGGCCAGAGAAACCCACCTAAATTATATTCTTGTTCATAATATTCAAGCTATCATCCCCGGGAGAGCTTTTTGTGACACTTTTAAGAGTATACACATATTTCATGATATGCACAAAGTACTATTTAAAAGGAAAAGAATCTTTCCTTGTTAATACGTGTTAAATTGAAGATAAAATCATTTAGGTCACGGTTGTTTAAACTGCTCAGAGGCGTGAAGACAAGAGGGAGGGGGGGGCGTGTGTTAAAACCTGCCTCTCTAATAAGTTGAAGTCCGCGAGGACTGAGACTCAGAGCCAAAGAACTAGGCGGCCAACAAGTTGGATGTAGGCAACAGGCTGCAGCTGGCAACGCAACACGCGCACTTTTGTTTTCTTCCCCCCTCTGCGGGCTCCATCGTGGCATCCGAGGAGAGGCAACTGGTTACAGTCGGGATGAAGCTGGCCGTCATGTGGTTGTGCCTTCTGCATTTGACCGTTGTCAGTACCGGACAATACAACCGCAAAGAGCCTCGCACCGGCCACGGCAATGCGCCCGGCAATGCGTCCGGCAATGCGCCCGGCAATGCGCCCGGCAATGCGCCCGGCAATGCGCCCGGCAATGCGCCCGGCAATGCGCCCGGCAATGCGCCCGGCAATGCGCCCGGCAATGCGCCCGGCAATGCGCCCGGCAATGCGCCCGGCAATGCGCCCGGCAATGCTCCAGGTAGCCAGGCCAAGGCTCCCAAGAAACCCCAGCCCCTCGGGACAGGTGAGTGCATGAAGCTGCGCTGTTGTCATGGCCAGGCCGTGTCTACATATTATATTGCTCACTAATAAATACCAACTGCTGTCATTTAGTCAGATGATGACCGCAGTGATTTATATATATCAGTAATATCAGCAATAGAGAATAACCTACACTAAACAGTTTTTTTTTACACTTGAGTGTAACATATATATAGATATATATATGTATATCCATAGAGACAAATCCTACAGTTTACATAAAAACATATGCATATTCTTATAGAAAATAGATATTTGAACTAAAAGTAGGCTACTACACAATAAGAACGATTAAATAATATTTAATTATGAACTGCCAAATTTATTCATAGAATATTTTGAATTGTGATCATGAAAATTGTTATTATAATGTCTTAAAGTAGCGTTTTGAAGGGAATACGATCTCAACCGGGAATAAAGGATGGATTTCAGTCTGAATATGAAATTACTTTCGTACTTCCTTGTCAGAGTTAAAGTTGAATGGAACATGCTTTTGCCAAAATGGGAACTCCTGTACATTATGTGAATATAAGTCTGTATTGTGGGGTTGCACTCGGGCGGTGGTTGGGCTCATCTTTATGATGTCACCTCGTGACAGATATGAAACTGACCAGAATAAAAGATAAGACCAAACTGTATGTATGGAAGATTGCGAATATTAAATGACAAAAAACTGTTGATGGCTGTGATCCGCCTATAGATAAGTACAGCATCAGATTTATTGTAAGAGTATAGTACTGAAAATGTTCACATTTGTAATTGGACATTATGTCCCATCATGTCATGTGAGTGAGCTGTATGGATTTGGCACAAAGTATTGTTTCTCTTGTCCTTTGTTTAGTTTATTGTACATTAAGAGTGATGGGAAATGATTTGTGTGTGTAGGCTACACATGCTTTGCCAAAAAAGCTGATTCGGACTTTGATTCTGAAAAAATCAACTCCCTTATACCAAACAAAGGTTATAAAATAATAGTCTACATATAGCATAACATGCATAACGTAGGCTATAGAAAATATTTACAGTGATATATATTTTTTACGAGACAGTTTATAGCCTATGATCCGGAATTTACTTTTACTGTTGACTGCAGGAATACACTATGTGCTTATTGGATTACAGTCAGACTAAACACAGTAGCGCCAAAATAATCATAATAAAAAGAGTTGAGATGGAACCGAGCAAAATGTTAGACAGGCACAACATGATCTGGAAGCTGGAGGCCCTCTGCTCCTCTCAGCAACTGTAACATAGGGTATTAGAAACACATGTGCTAATAACCTAACAATAAAGTGGTCTCACACTTTGTGGTTTTTAGTAGGTTCGAAGAGAACTTGAAGGAGGGACAGCACATGGACGCGGCGAGAGATGCGACTCATTACCAGATTATCATAGTTTAAAAAACAAAAAGGCAGTGCAGTGCTGACGCAGATTATTCATACATGAGACGGAGCAGGCCTGCCAATGCGGCAAGAAAAGCAGTGGGATTCATACCCAAACGTCAGATTCAACTTTATTGTCATTGCACAGAGTACAAGTACTAGGACAACGAAAAGCAGTTTAGCATCTAACCAGAAGTGCAAAAAGAAGCAGTAAAAGTGCAGTGCAATGATAAATAGATAAATAACAGTATAAGTAGTATAACGTATGCATTCAACCATAGACTGTATATTGGACCTGTTCATATGAGTCAGCTGTCACTCTCTCACAGCGTAGTCCAGACCATAGTCTGTATATAAGAAGTGGGCGAAGTCATCGTGACGTCACCCATTGGTTTTTGGACTTCCCTTTTGAAGCCTGGAGTTCGACGATTTCACGGAAGCCATCTTATATTACGGCTGTCGCCATGTTGTTGTTTTTCTCGCAAACCAATGAACGGAGGTTACCATCATTGGAATTTGGAAGAATGATGTAGAGACGCCGAATACGGCTATGGTAGCGGCAGCGACCTGTCAATCACAGTAAGCCCGGCCTGAAGCATACTCCGCTTTATGGACCATAGCTTACTAAATGAACATCATGCTGGATTAAAGACTTGTAACTAGAGATCGAGACCATAAACTCATGTTTACAATGTTTATTGAGGGAATAAATCAAGAGAGAAGTAGAGTCATTTTCTCATAGACTTCTATACAACCAGAGCAGTCGCCCCCTGATGGACAGTAGAGAGAATGCAGGTTTTAAGACACTTCAGCATTGGCTTCACTCAGCAGAACTGGAGGTTGCCACCTGGTCCAGACACTTACCTACGGAAGCCCTAAACAGACATAATTCAATTTTTTTTTTAAATATCCTTATTCGTGAGCTCTAGAAAACAAGCTTGTTATCTTGAGATAACGAGATAACTAACAGTGATGGACTTGGTGAAGTTAGCAGAAGGATACCGTAGGGATACACGTGTGACTACGTCCTGTTTTCAAAGTAAGGCTTCAATGAGGGTACTCACAAAATACGTATATGGATATAAGATCAAATGGATCACATTTGCAAGCATGTTCTTTGTGTCCCTAACGAATTAAAGAGAAAATGCCACAAAATAGTGGGGGAAATGTCTTTGATCTTCGGTTGGTGGAAAAATTAAATGAATAATGCCTGACAGTGACTGATGCATTTGAGTTAAAGACATCTCTAACTACATGAAGACAGAAAACTCAAGAATTGTATCAATTCAGATATTTACGATAGTAAAAGTCTGACATTTCTACCGTGAAAAAGCCACATTTATTTCCAGATCTAAGTCATATAAGATAAGATAAGATAATACTTAATTGTCCATTCACACGGAAATTTGTCCTGTTTCACATTTCAGTATGTATGTAGTCAGAGATGTCCTGAAGTCAAATATATCAATCATTGTGAGGAATTATAGAGCAATGTGTTTTATTTGCTCAGGTATTCAGAAATGTAGCTATTTCAAGGGGCTTTTTGGGACTTTTACTATGGAAAATCTCAAAATCTAGTCAGTGATTGTTATTCTTGTTTTTCCAGCAACACAAAAATCAAAGAAAAAGACATTTACCTCACAAATTTGTAGCATTTTCTTCTTTTCTTTTTTGCTTGTTTTGAAAATCGGTCAGACATGTATCATTCCGCTAACTTTGTCGAGTACATTACTCTCAGCTCATGTGAGCCGTTTTTCTCAGAACATGTTTTTCTTCAAACATTTTAAGTAGTAAGAGGAAACAACCTTTTTGTTTCCAGCGCTTCCTTATCTCCAGATAACAAAGCTTGTTTTCTCGTGATCACGACAAACACTTCACTGATAAACCAGACAATTGTGCAGTAAAGTTGGGCCTCGTGGTCAAAGAAAGTTTTTATTTTTCTCTCTCCCTCTCTCCTCCACATGAGCTCTCTCTCTCTCTCTGTCTCTCTCTCCCTCGGTCCAAACGTCCACATTTTAAAGAAAACTCCTGTTGCCAGCTCTATTTCATAACCAAGAGCTCCCAATTCACACACCAAATTGCCAAGTATCAGTGTACACCGGCAGTAAGAGCACTCACTGGATTTAACTCTTTCCAGGGGTCTGTCTGGATCCAGTGGGGCACTTGAAAAACACCCTCTAAAACACCTCAATGTGTTTGTGCTGCGATAGAGTCTGCACCACCTTTCCCACCACACATACTTGTCTAGGCCAACATATAGCCTGTATCCTGTGTAAGGTTTTCAGTAATGAGGTTTGGTGCTCAATCGTAGTCAAAGTTGATGGAAAATTTGCTGTCGATATTTTTTTTTAAGAATTATCAAATCATTTTTTGATTTAGAGTTTTGAACGTTAAGATGCAGGCCTTATTATCTGCCCAGAATTTGCCAGTGTTTTTGTTGCTATACTGTTGACATTCCTCCTAATGCGAATAAAAAAAAAGAAAATGCAGCACAGAAATGCACTCCAGTTTTTGCTTTCTTTTGTTGTAGGTTTTTCTTGTATAAAGGCACTACAACTGCGTGTCTTTGCGCAAACCTGTGCTTTGCAATGACATCAAATACAACTTGAACCTCATACAGTTTAAAGCAGCTTAAAGGCAGGGTTGGTAATCTTCTTAAAAAACAAAATGTTAATTTTTGTGGAAATTCTCTCTCGCTGTTAAACCTTGTTAGCAATCAATGAATCAAACGGTATCTGTCCGAGGACTGTAAAAAGCCATCCAATCATTGAATTCAGGCTGAATGTAATGATTGGACGGGCTACCTGCCCGACTACCCGCCCACCTGAGCGCACTCTGCCCGTGCACTCATTCTGCGTCTCCCACAAGCTGCTAGCCTAACAGCCGTGAGTACTAACGATAGCCATGTTCATTGTTACATTTTTGGGGAGGTCTAAAGGGACGGGCTGTGTTGCTGACTTGGCAACTTTCTTGCTGCATTTAGCGACTTGTAAAGTGTTGCCATCTAATGTTACTTTCATTGGAAAAATGTTGGCAACACTGGGCTGGTTTTTTGGTTGGATAATTTTTTTTAATCTAGCTAGTTTCTCAAGATTACCAACCCTAGCTTTAAAGTATACATATTTACATAATTATTAAATCAGGTGTAGCCAGCAAGACTACCTTTTCTGTGCGTTGCTCGTTAAACCCCGCTTGGCAACTTAAGATATACGAGACTGGAGTTGGAGTTGGAGTTGGAGTTGGAGTTGGAGTTGGAGTTGGAGTTGAGAGACGACGTGTATGACCAGATTGTTTCACAAGCTCATTTTCAACCAATAAAAAGCGTAATCATCGTCAGACGATAGCGGGGGGGAGGGGGGGAGGGGTTCCCACATTGCATTTTGGCCAATGTGTTCCGCCTCTTTCGCTCTCCTCACCGACTGAATCAACCAAAGTCCGCTCCAAGGTGATTCTTCACTACTACTCCGACTACAAAAGGAAATCAGGGCGCTTTCAATGCCAACATCTTGTCCAGTTGCCTCCAGATTCTACATGTGAATGCAGAATCTGTTCATAGAGATTAGTGTTTGGGTTGACCTCTTGAACATAAGTCCCATCTGTTGTTTAAGCAGCTGAAACAGTAGTTTATTTCGGTGATGTTAATTTGTACTGTGGGTACAAATTTCAGCGTACTCTGTATTTAACATCCAGTGCATTCGTGCACTTTTATACTTGTGTGTTATGAATCAAATTGCTATCGCATTTGTCATATTAAAATCATTTGAATGTTTGTTGTCGTATGAATACCGAATTATTATATCGTGATCTTGACATAATATGTTTTGTTTTCTAGTGATTAGGAGATATCTAAAATATATTATGATTCTGCACTGTGCCTATGTAGTCAACAGGTGCATATGAGGACCTAGCCTCAGTTTGCCTCACATCACATTCAATAAAGGGTCCATTCTGTATAATGAGTACTTTTGATATTACATTCTTGTGATAATACATGTTAAACAAACCATCTGGATTAAAGATGTATTTAAATATAAAACCCTGATGCTTAGCTTTGCGACTCGAACGTACAGTAATGGTAGTACATGAGAGGCACAAACTGGGACTAATGGTGATCTGAGATTGAACATAAAGAAATCTGAGGCAGAAATGTTCTGCAGCAATATTTCCTAAACACAGTCTTGTCGCTGTTTCAACAGGGTCTGTAGTCCAAGGCAGACAGAGGCCACTGTTTGCGAGGAGAGGACAGTATGAAAGACAAAGGATTCATACATCGGTGAGATATTCCAGTAACATTGACATTTCTAGTTAACAGAAAGCATTTCTGCTCAGCAATCCATAATTTCATTATCTGTGATGGTCTAAAATCTTGATTTTGTGATTTATACACACTGCAAAGAAAATTTATGATCTGAGTTGGGAAATTTATTTAAAAATAATTTAAAAGGTTCAGCTGATTTTTGCACTTATCTGATACATCACCATGTCAAATAATCTTAATTCTTGGTTACACAGATTTGAGACATAGTTGTTCATGTGCACAAAGACAAAAATGTCTTCACAATAAGTAGTGCACCCTTTTCATAAATAAACGTGTTGCTGTTTCAGCTCTGAGCCATTCAGAAAGCTCTCAATAAACAAAACCAGCACTTTTTAGACATGAAAGGAGACGGCTATATAGGCTACATTACTGTCGCAGTGGATTTTGATGCTCCCATATTCATCTTCTGTGCTTCCCTCTTTCCGTTCTCTCCACCTTCTAGAAGCCCAAAGTGGTCCCTGTCCCTCCAAATGGCGCCCCCCCTCCTTCCAGAGCGGCGCCCAAACCCGTGAAGCCGAAGTGCTCTCAGCTGACTCAGAGCTGTTTGCCCCAGTTCGGCTGCTGTGACGCAAACGCCATGTGCCACTGCCGCTTCTTCAACGCAATCTGCTTCTGCCGCCGGTCCATCTCGTAATACTAGTAGAGGGGACGAAGAACGCCAATACAACAAAGCTGAGACGCAAAAATAAACTCAAAACACACACTACCCACGCTGCCACGATTGTGTTACAGAGAGTTATAATCGACCACCTCAACAGACAGGCCGATGCATCGCATGGGTGGGACAATAACCACCATCTCACAAAGCCAGCATCCTGAGTCAGATAGTGCACAATTTAAGGAGTTTAACAAACTTGTATACCTCTTGTGAAAGGCAGCTGCTTGAAAAAATGATCCTCCATATACTTAAGCTTACGGTCTCCTAAAATCCATTTATTGTTATGTGAATTCCTTTGAACAATACTTACTGTATATTATCAGTATTATCATTATTGTTTCTTTTTTGATGTTGCTGACGTTGTTGTTGCATTTCCCCAGTGTTATGTGACCACATATATATATATGTTTTGAACTTTTGTTTTGCTTTATTAACATACTTATGTTCATAATGTGTGAATTGCATTCAAGAGCTTTATCTGTTATATTAAATAAATTCTATACAAACACAAATTTACAGCAATCAGTTATTGAATCAATTCATTTTTAACTGTGTTTTTCTTTATCTTCGGGCAAAATCACTGCCGCCTTAGCAAGTGCTAAGTTATGAGCACAGGTACAACCCCCAAAGTAATGTAAAACAGAAGACAACAGGAGAATGACAGTAATGTAATGGTAGAGGCACAAATGGAGGGTTTGAGTAATCGCATCCGCGACATCCGTCATTGAGAATATACGGGATAATTTCTGTTCTAATAGAAAAGCTTTTAAATACATCATCGGAAATGTTAGCAGCAGCCGTAAATTAGCAGTTCAGCGCGACAGTATTGTGCTTGTGGAGTGCCCTTCCTGTGGAGAAGACGAGACGCAGCGCTGCTGTCAGTAACATTGCATAAATGTAGAATTAGAATTGTTTTATTCCCAATTTGATGTCGTATGCTGGAAAGGTACGGCCAACTCAATTGTTTCTCTGTAACTGCTGAACTGATACATATTTGTGATGCACAGTAAAAGCACGTCGTTAAGGAGCAAACATCTTGGCAGCCATCATGACAGCCGCTCTTTCGCCCTGTCCTCCGTTCTCTCTCTGTAATGAAACATGTTATATACCATATTCAGAGCAGAGTTAGCTGCGAGGTGCAGGCTCAGCTGCCGCCATGTCGAGAGCCATTGAGAGGCGTAGGCTCACCCACTGGCTACAAACAACTCATCAACCCACAGCATGTCAACCCTGGCTTTCCTTCCTCTAATCCCCAGAGCGTTGTTCCTGCCTCATTGGTAGCTGGGCTCAGGCCCAGTGGACTTGACTCTGGCTGTGTGAGGGGCACGGTTGAAAAGAATAAGAATGGCACCAGCTGCATGCGGTTGGGCATCAGTGAGCAGAACGTCTGGAGGGCAGCCTGTATGGCACTGCATCACGGTTTCTGCTCTGGAAGGGCACTCTGGTGGGTACTGCATCACGTTTTCACCAATTAAGGGCCCCCATTTCTGCACTTTATCTCGTTTTCTCCACTGGAAGGGCACTCTGGAGGCCACTTCATTGCGTTTGCCCGACTGGAAGGAGACCCAGAGAAGGCACTTCATCGTGTTTTCTTCTACCATAGAGATCCAAGAGGGCACTTTCGCTGCGTTTCGAAAGGAGCCCAAATCTTTTCAATTTGTACAGATCACATTTGATTCTGCGTGACATGTGCTTCATGATTTTGTCTTTCCTCAAATAAAAAGGAGGGAACGCCAAATTGCTCAAATTAGAGTTGGCTAACAAAAGTGAAATTCTGTTCAAATATTTGTGAAACAAAGGGCGGTAGGTTAATATCCTCCCTTATTGTCCTGCAAAAAGGTTGCTTCCTGCATGAAGGGTGTTCTGCAGTGTGGCAAGGACCAAGGACCAAGGCCTACAAATACAGTATAAAGCCGTTTTCTCATATGACCTTGACAATTACCAAAGAATCAGGTCCGGGCATTTCAGAGTTGCCCTTTCACACATGTAGCACACAACAGGAGATTATTCGTGTCAGATGCATTCTCACTGGAAATACTCCATTTGGTTTAGACAAGGTGTGCGCCTGGGTAGAGCGCGCATGAGGCAGGACATGACATGGCTTGCACTGCAATGACGTAGCTGGTTCGTAATCCTCCTGCAATTCCTTGAATTTGTCTTACCATTTTGGCAACGGACCTTACCGACAAAGGTTCCCGAATCCCTTCGTCTCCCCAAAAGACATTTTTCATCAGAGTCTTGTGTAAATGATCCTTCTTCTTCACCCTCGGATGTTTGTTTTCTTCTAGATTTGCCCCATTTGCCGCATGATAAAAAAGCGTCACCGCCCTCTCGCTCATCGTGAACTCGCCAAACAATGACCGGCTCTATTCACACCAAGTGTCAACCTCCGGGGCTACAAAATGAAGCCAACGCAGAAGTTACATGCCAAGGTGTGGACGCGATTTCCGACCAGCAGAGTGATGCAAGTAAACATAACGTAAACATTGGGGGCTTAAGCCATACCTCAGGGGTGTCCGGGGGGACCAGCTCTATTTCTATGCTTTTATTGTGCACTCTGGCGTCTTGGTTACATCATATACATGTACATGTCACACATACACACAGTTGGTTTAGAGACTTGCGTTTATTTTTGAAAGGCTTGTGAAGCTCACATTCACACACATGCTTGGCATTGGCTTACATTTGAAATTATTTTTGGGCCTACACTCAAAACATTCAGGGTTCAGATTTTACTGCGTATGTGTCGTACCCTAATGATATGACGCAATATGGCCCTTGACGTCTCCTCTTATAACTCTCCTTGTCCCTGGCTTGTTAGCTTAGATTGTTATATTAAAAGACAAATGGAACAATATAACTTCCACAAAATATTTATTGCTTTTTTGTACTGGTTATAATGTCGGATTGCGTTAAATTGTGCAGGTATATATGTCCACCATATGTTGTGAGATGAGTTGGCATGATGTTTATTACTAAATGAGTTGGAGTTGAGTTTATACATTTTACATTCTTGCTTATAAATTATTTGTGCATCTGAGACATGCTGGTTGTAAATCTGAGTTTTTGAACAAATTTCTCAAGGACATGTTGAGGGTTCAGTGTTTTAATATTTACTTTGGCGCCCTCTGCTGGTCTGTATACACACACACACGTTATCAAGTAGACAGTGTATTTGATGGTTAGCTCTCATCCACTCTGTTTGGCAAAAGCCTGGAAGACGTTCAGATCAGGCAGTCGGTCCCTTAAGTGTATTGGCCGTGAAGAGAGTAAAAAAAGTCAAATGTATAGTTTCAAACCCACAATTGTACGTACCATGTTTTGTTTTGGAACGTGATACGTCGCCACAAAGTGCTGTCACATTCCTGTTTACAGCATTTCCAGCCCTTGCAGCCCCTCGCACTCAACCACTTACCAGGTAAATCATGCCTACATGCATGCTGATTCAGCAGGGATAACATTAAATGATAAAAGTTGATCCTCGGGAGAATAAATTATTGAAAACAATAAAGAATGCCTGAGAGCCTTATCGCATTATCTTTTGAATTGTCACTAGCTGCCTCAAATTTGTGTTTTCTTTCCTTTTTTAAAGATATAGTCTTTTTCATTTGTATTAATTGATAGTGAAAGCTCGGAGAGAGAGAGAGAGAGAGAGAGAGAGAGAGAGAGAGAGAGAGAGAGAGAGAGCGAGAGGGGATGTAACTTGATACAAGGGATTCAAACTCTTGGAAGTTAGCTACCAAGGCACTCTGATGTTTGTGTTTTCTTTTACAAAAATAAAGATAATTCCACCATAAATTCACTAGAATTAACCTGAACCCAACCAGGAGGAGGCAGAGGTCAAAGACTTGGGGGAATCCTCATCTGTATGCATAGCAGAGGTCTCTGAGGTAGCTAAGAAGCTCCTTGGCAGCGAGGCACCAGATTAATATTATGAGATTAACCCTGAGATGCTGAAGGCTCAGGACATTTGTTGGGTGGTCTTGGTTGACCTGCCGCTTCATTTTCGCATAGAGGTCGAGGTCAGTGCCGGCAGACTAACAGACTGGGAGGGATAGCTCCCATTTTTAACAAGGGGGACGACAGGGTGCGCTCCAATTATCAGGTCTCATACTGCTCAGCCTCACTGGCAAAGTCTATTCCAGGCTGCTGGAAAGGACTCCGACAGATTGTCGAACCTCAAATCCAGGAGGAGCAGAATCCATCCTGGTCGTGGAACAGTAGACCAGCATTTTTACCCCTGCAGGGTTGTAGGGGAGTTTGCAAATCCAGTCTTCATGTGCTCTGTGGACTTGAAGAAGTCTTGTTTGGTTTGGGGACCTCAGAATAGCTTCTCTGCTTTGTGTGGATGATGTGGTCCTCTTGGCGTCTTCAGACCGTGACCTTCAGCATGCACTGGGGCAGTTTGCAGTCGGGTGGGAAACAGTTGGGATGGGAGACAGCTCCTCCAGGTCCAAGGCCACAGTTCTCTGCTGGAAAAATACAGGTTGGGGGTGAGTTGCTGCCCCAAGTGAAGGACTTCCAGTATCTCGGGATCTTGATCATGAGTGAGGGTAAAATGGAGCGTGAGATCAACGGACGGATCGGTGGGGCCTCAGCAGTAATATGGGCGTTGCGCAATTTATATTTCATTTTGCAACCCTGTGTTGTAAAATGACAAATAAATGAACCGTGTAACTTTGTAACACACACACGGACCAGCAACAGACACACAATTATACATATAAAAGATTTGCAAGACCTGGCTGCATTCTTTAGGGCCCATATGACTCAAATGTGATCAAATAGATGTATAGTATTAAGTGTAATAGAAACACCCTAACCACTGAGCTATTCATAGCATTAATTTGAAGATTAATGTGATTGATTCAAGTCCAGGGTGGCCTTTTACATAGCAGATATTCAAACTGATCATAGTGGTAAAAAACGCAGGTTCACCCAAGAACATTAACGACCCAGCATGCTCAATACCAGAGCCCTGAAAACTCACTCCCCCCATGGAATACAGCAATTAGCAATATTAGCAATAACACCTGCTTTTCCTGAAATCATATGTCATAATGTCTGCGGTCTTATCAGTGTTTGGAATATAAGAATATTAGAGCAGAATTATTAATTGAAGTGTAAAAAAAAAAACACACGTGCAAATCTGATGCATGAGAGATTTGATCACTTTGGTTCTGCACCAGCGATTTTCACGGCCCTTCTACACAAAACAATAATACTTTATCTACTCAGATTTAACACCATTATTGATCTATATTATTGACTGAACAATTATGGTTCAACAATTTCTGGCTTTTGAAACCCACTCTTCAGCCTGCACTCCCTGTACAAACTTTAATTGCTCTGATGTTCGAAGACACTACTTAAAACACTATTTCAAATGTATTTGGGCTACAATATAAGAAGTCAAAATATATCTATCGAGAGTAGACATCAATAGTGCAGTTGTAGAGGTTAGATGAAAAGTGGGTTTTATATGGAGACTGGAGTATATTAACAGCACACTTAGCTCAGCTAAAATAAATGGTATAAACTAACTATTATTGTACTGGGTTTGCTAATACTTTTGAGTTCCAATTGTTTCCCCTGCTAATACATACTCATGTCCTTTGATTCACAGCCAATAAATATATTGATATAAATAGTTAAAGAAATTCCTGGATGCATTTACATTCAATGGAATGTGATTAGAATCAGGAACATGACCACGACAGTATCCTCGAGAGCACCCAAAAAGAGCAACTATGCCTCTGAGTGAATACAAATTACACCAGCAGCAGCCAGAAGTGCAAAATGTCTCTGTGTGTAGCACCCCTTTAATAAATGCAGTGTCAGAACGACCATAAATACTTCTGCCTATTTACTATAGATAAAAAGATAAACATTCATGCATCAACTTGGTCAAAACAAACAGTGATATAGAGCAACATGTAGTTTATATACTATTTGCTTGTGACCCCATAAAATGTATCAATATCTTCCCTTTGACCCATCACTGAAGGTAATCATCTTCTCAGATGGGTTTTTTACAGCCAGAAGTGGTAAAAGTACTCAGTATTCAACCATTAAAAAATAAATGTTTTGGGTAACAGAAATGTTTGTTTTCTTTCATTTATCATCTTATGGTCCTGACACCACATACAGTATGGTATATGATGTATATTTATACATATAAACATACAAGTGAAATGAAATCTCTCATTCTGTAAGACAAGATGCTAAGGTGAGCAGCATTGCTGCAGAAGTAACTAAAAATAAAAATGTGTGCAATATTAGAATTGAATGATATAATATATATATATATATATATGAAAAATTCGACATAGGAAAATCAAGTTGGAATACGTTTAACATATAGGAATGATGTGCTCGCCTTTAATTCGACAAGATAGTGTCTTGGTTTGTGCACTGTAAAAAAAACACACATATATGATTATTTTAATTACACTTTTAGAAGATAAGCACATGAAACGTGACGTTACACACGGTCTGGTCCGACTGTCCATCTGTATGTTCAATAACAACATCAAACATCCACAGCGTTGACTCAGAGGCCAACTCTCGTGTCCCGTGTTATTACACAGCAATATTTGGGGTGGCGCGCCTGTCGACCGTGTGTTTTGCTGCTCAGAGGCTTCTGCACAGAGATGGCAAGACAACCGTAGCAGACTGGGGCCTATACGGTTGGGCTTTTTACCGACAACCGTAACGGAAGAACCGCAGAGACGCGGAGAGCGGGAACGGAGCGGGACGACGGACGAGGTAACGGCCAGTTGCTGTGGTAACCGAACCCACCGCGACCGGATTTACTGTCACGTCACAAGTGAATATTCTCCTAAAGTCCGTCTCTTCACAACGGCCAACTAGACTGTCAGACCGACGTTAGCTCGGTGATGGCGGACGACTAGCGAAGCGGCTACGTGAAGCTAGTGTCGTTAGCACCCCGGCTAGCGGGCAGCAACGGGAGGAGGGCTAACTTGTCTTAAGTTTGTGACGTTAGCTCGCTGAAGTAGCAGCGGCGGCTCCACTGCGGGCTGGACGGCGAATAATTTAACAAGCTCGTTAGATATTGCAACGGCAATTAGAGGGACAGGCAGCTATCGGGGAGCTTGTAACTGAAACAAATAACACTAAAAACAGGGGTTTCTTTCGGTGGCTAGCTGGTTAGCTTATTGATAGCCGGCTAGCTGACTTTAGCCTTTCGTTGCAGACCGCTGCCAGTGGCTACGACATGGATACACGTCGTTATCTGACAGATACGGTGTGTGAAACGTCCGGGGCAAGTATAAGATGACCACACATTGTCTCCGATGTCACAGGTTACTAACTGAAGACCATTGCGCCGGGTGTCTGTTAAATGAATCTTACTTAGCGTTAACGTTAGCATGTTAGTAGATTATCAGAAGTTAGCCGACGTTAACCATGTCAGAGTTGGAGTGTGATGATCCGTGTTTGAAATAACAAGGCTTCGTTAGCTCGATTCAAATGTAGTTTGATGAAGAGATGGCAATCTGCTGATTTATTATCCAACAGCCACAGTATTGTTTACTGAACTTTGTTATCCGAGAAGAAAAGAAAAACAATGGTTGCCTCTAACTTTTACATGTGACCATTTGTTGTCTTCAAGGTGTTTCTTTGATTCTGCACGATACCTGATTTAAGACACGTAAACGTAGGCCTGACATGAGGCACACTGCTGTTTTATACAACACTGTTTGAACATGTCAGTAGTGCTTCTTTTATTAATACTGAAAAAGAACAAGTAACACACTGAAACAGTCCTTGATTGGCAAAGACACAGTATTTTGAGCACAATATGCCATAGGATATGAACTTGGGCCTAGCTAATACCTGATGGGAATCCCTATCAATGAAATGTAGGCCCAATGGTTTGACTTTTATTTGTTTCAGTGGCTGATGAAAATTTTCTATACAAGCTTGGCCATTGTATTTCAGAACCATTAGTGAGTGTCCTGCTGTCTTCCGGCTATGAAAAGTGGTTTGACAGTTCAGGTTGTCACATACTGTATATTAGTATTATACAATAGGAGGGAATTACTCTCAGGAAGCTGTCACTTGAGCAGCAACTTTTGATGGCTCTGAAATATACTTGTTTGTGTCTCTCGCTCTCGCTCTCGCTCTCTCACTCACTCACACACGAACACACACACACACACACACACACACACACACACACACACACACACACACACTCACTCTCGCTCACACATTGACCTTTGAAAAGCAAAAAAAGCAGCTGAGGGGCAGGAGTTGTAGACTGCCGTCACTGTATGAAGTGAGTGTGCCATGCCAACATAAAGAAAAGAAGAATTTAACTGCTCCCGATTGAGTATGTTGAGATAAAGTAGAACTAGGTTAAATATTTCTATTCACTTAGTGTTCAAACAGCGTTTCCCTACTGTATGTAGGGACATTTTAAGCCCAATAGCTGTCGCATTACTGAAGATAGGCAATGCAATTATTTTTTATTTGGGGTGCCCGGTAGTCAGTAAACTTCCACAGTGAAAGCCTATGTTGTCTAATTGGACTGATCAAAACCTCTGGCAGCTAAATTAAGCTTCTCCTGCCTCCTGTTAATATGAAATTAAATTCTAAATGTACTTTATGGATAACCTTTGTTTTCATTTTGCGCTAAATAGGACAACAAAACAAGACTAGGGTTGGTTATGGCTTAGTTTTGTTTTCTGTTACTGAGGTTATGACTTTTTTTTGCCCAGTTTGTTGAGTTGGGGAGTGTGCTTGAAGAGGGACTTCAGTCCTGTTCATGTAAGCAAACACCCCTCCTGACATCAGGGTCTACACAGATGTATTCCAGTGAGAGACTGTGTATGTGGGCCTGAGGGTCCATGTTGGTGTGTAAGTTGTTATCTGTATGAAATTAGAGAACCTTAATACCAGGCGTCGTACAAAGTTTTGAACGTTTTGAAAGCTCTTCATTTTTACCACCATATTCTCAAGGTGAGGAACATGCGTGGATTCGAATATGCTCTTTGAAAAATGTGTGATTTTCAACATAATCTTGTGTTTCATTCACCCAATCACTCATGTAAGCCAAACATCTTTAACTATTTGAAATGAAAAACTCCCATTTTCATATTTGTTTGTTGTCTCCTGGCGTCTCACACCGGACCGGACCAGGTTTCAACATTAATGTTTTTTTTAATCTTGCTCGATCGGGCAAGTGGGTCAGAAATCTTCATGCCCCAAGTCAATTCTTATTTGCCTCGACACAACTTGTTTTATTTAATAACTGTTATCAAATGACTACAAAGACTATAGTTAATCATCATGTTTTATCCGCCTTGCTCTCACACCTGCAGCAAACTGCCCAATACGTAGTTGGAGTTTCACCCACATGTTCTTAAACCCCACCCAACCAAACGTTTTGTTTGCTCTCGTTCCTCTCAGTTCCAGGATTAGTGCCATCCATTTAAATGAAGTAAATTCAATAGCTAAGAGCAGCAGTAGCGATTAGAGCTAAAATAAGTCAATTCATCTATTTATTAGTTCGTTATCAGCACATTAATTTACAATAATTTTGACAAAGGATAAATAATTTAATTTGTTTCATGAAAAAAAAAAAATGCCTTATGGTGTAGCATATTTGTGTGGTAGTAGGTCCATATGCAGTAGCAGGGGCATTCGGGGGCCAGTCAAAGTGTTTTTGGTTATTCATTTGTCAAGACCTTTGAGAGTGATGGCAGATGACCGCTGGACTCTGTCCCATTTCCATCCTTTATCCCCCTACTTTTTTCCCCCCTGCTACAGCTGTTACCTGCCTGCTGTGTATGGAGGGCTCAATTTATTCCTTATTGTCAGGAGCGGTTATTTTACCAAGTGATGGATTTCAGTGTTTCTTGGGTCCCTTTTTTGTCTCCCCATTAGCTATTAAGATTAGAAATACAAATTTGTTTCAAATAAACCAAAACTGGGACTTGTTTGCTTTTGAAACATTAAGATTAACGAGACATTGTTTATGCTGTGTGTGGTTCTGGAAGATTTGCCAGAGGATTTTACATTTATAGTAATTGATAGACGTTTTAAAAAGTAAACTCTAACTTTGGGCTCACAGGTTTTACATTTAAACTGCTGATTGAACTGCAGATCACTAGTGAACTCACTTGGTATGAAACGTTGAGAATAGTAAGATAGTAGGATATCAGACTTATCTTTATTTGGCACTGTGCTGCTGATTTTTGTTTGTCTCCGTCTGCCCTGTAGCCTGCACATTGATCAGCTCATTCAGGCACTGACTGACCTTGACTTTTTAATTGAGTTCGTCCTAAGCTGCTTAAAATCTGCCTGCTCCAAATTGTGGTCTATATTGGGTGATCATCCAGCCTACGTGACAACCTGATGCTGCGATAATTTAATCATCTCAAAAAACGCTTGGTCCAAATTAGAACCTTGGTACAAGATCAGGAAGCAGTGGGTGTAGTGACTTCTGGAGCTCAGACCTATAATGGGCATGTTGTTGTCATCTTGTTGTCTTGTTCTCCTGGTTGCTGTGGAGAAGGCGAGCATGCCTGAACGTGGTGATCAGGATACTGCTGACAAAAGACATTAGACAATTCCCCAAGAAAGACCTTTTCACGGTTGATTTGAATCTGTCTTGAGATCAATTGTAATTACATAGAAGGGTTTCATTTTTACTACAAATTGTATAAATCTTAAAGAACTTTTTTTCCATACCATGCATCTTAATTTTGCAGTTTGATCATAATGTTCAAGCAGGATTTTGCTGTATGATGATGGTAATAGTGTAGTAAGATATAGTATAATGTAGTGTCATCATTATATCCGTACTGTAATTGTTAACATGGATGACAGTCAACCTTTAGGGGGACTTTGTTGATGATTTGATGATTCATTTGTTTTTTCTAGTGTTTTCTTCTTAGCACTGTAGGGAAAATAAATCTGACAATGCATTTGTACTGGTCCATTTGATGTGAGAATATTAGCCTTGTGATGCTCAATAAGAAATCTTCTACAATTTTGAAATTGGCACTTTAAATAAATGATATGAAGTCAGACGCTAATAATACATTGTTTACGTTCTTCTAGCCTACTACCCTTGTTGCTGGTTGCTAGGTGACAGACATTTCCATTGCATTGTGGTTTATTGTAGTGAGCATGAGATATTCATTAGATATTACAGTGCATTGTGGGAAACTAAAGTAAAGTAAGTTCTCTTAACTGCATTCCACAGATTTGAATTACAATTCAGACACTCTAGAAAAAGAAAGGCTGACGTAGTAGTGCCCTAAAACGTGAATTGTGATTAATTCCGGACACCGCTTAATTTAATGCCGTACGTAGCGATGTAAACCACATTATGCACTCAGACGCAAACTGATGATGAAAGTACAGACACGGAATGCAAATGAAGCATGCAAGGTTATCGATCAATACCACACCGTACCAACAAAAAGTGTGCGACTAAATCGTGTGCTGGTGTGATCCACTGAGGAAGTTGGTGGCACCAGTGCTGCCTGTGGAAAAGTTCATCCGGAGCCCTGTATTTCTTCCAATGTATTGAACTTACTGTGGCGTTAACATTAATATGACGGAGTTCATTTCATGTTTGATCTTAGCCAGATGGACACTGACAGCCTTTTACAGAAAAGTAAACTTTGAGTCGACATGTAAAATTGCACATTTCCAGATTGAAGTACACGTCTAAAAACATGGTGCATAGTGACTGAAACTAGTGCCCACAAGTGTATTTTACCTTTACAGAAGACCGTAGCTATACAGCAGAATGTAATCACAGCAAATGTGGAAGGAGTTGGTTTGTTGCTGTGAGCGGAGAAGTCAGTTTTGTGGTTGACCACTGCTGAAACAAGAATCAGAATATTCGTGTATGTGAATGATGGTCAGTTGTTTTGACTGCAAGTTGCAATTGTGCTACTATAGAATGTACCACCAGATCTAAGGACTTTTATTTATACTTTTTATTATTGTAGCGCAATAGTGAAAAAAACAAAGCAACAGGGGCTTTTCACAGTGTCCCATTTATTCTTCTATGCTGGGGAACACAACAGTTATGCCATATGTTACAAGATGTACACATACAAAGTATTAAATTGGCGTCTTAGTCAGAGGTCCTACTTTGAATTGCTGAAGTTCACTCCAGCTGTTCTCAGCCTTGTCCTAAAAAATAGCTCCTTTCTGTTTCAGAGGAACCATGGGACACAGAGTGGGCTGAACCAGAGGGTCTAGCAGCACACACCAATTGTGAGTATAAAATGTGTTTCCAGCATTATGATTACAACATTACAGTAGGTAAATAAAGTAATATTACACAAAATGTTGAAAAATATGAACCGCTAAAGGCTGGTAGAACATTGACCACAGACCTCAACAAAATGTTCAGAATATGCAGCAGCGGCTTCTACGACTCCTCAGCTGTATTTTTATTGGAACCCTGCTAAGCTCACCTGTTTCTTATTTGTGATTTTACTGGCTGTACGTCTTGTGTGTTTGATGTTTGCTTTATTGGTCTCTATGTGTATGCATTTAAAGGTCTCCCACTGTGGTGTATGACATGGCCACGGCCTCTTCTAGAGCCGAGTCTAGCCATAACCACAGAGGAACATCACAGCTCCATGCCATTGGTGAGTCTCAGCACACTAGGCTATAATGTACTGGAGTGACAGGGTGGCCCCAGGGTCCGGACCCCCTCCCTCAAAGAGCTCACACCTTGCATTGTGTGTCTGAATATCAGAATTACACTCTCAACTTTATGCTGAAAATGTAAACAAAAAAAACACTTGTCTCATCAACCCATTCATGTACCCACCAGTTTCCTGTGCCAAAATCAAGAGGAAGAAAAGCCTGTTTGGGACTTCCATTTATGTGGAGGTGACAGCGGAGGGGGAGTCGCGGCGCACAACAAAGTCCAACAGCTCCTCCAGTCCTAAATGGGATGAGAGGCTCACTCTGTAAGAAGCGACCGTTTGCCTCCTATGTGTATCTGACAGTCTATCCGCATGTGATATACACAAGTTCATGTTCACAGTGTGCTTCATAAAGTCGGGGGTGGGAGGGCAACTCATCAATCCACTTTATTATAAGTAAGATGATAGACAGCCGTTTGAAGATTTCTGAGTTGAGACTAGACGTCTGTCTTCTATTGAGGGGGAGTCCCTTAGACAGAAACGGCTCATATGAAAAGCTGTTGTGAGAGAAAGATGGAGCAACAGTTCTGACATCCTCTTGGCTTTGGGGCACAACTTTGAGGTCAATGCGTCTGACAGTGTGTACCTTATCTAACAAATATAAGGGTTGTTGGTTCATCTGATAATTATTTGAACAAGGGTAATGGGAAAAAGAAAATGCTGTATGACGACACACAGGGCTCTTTGTCTCATTTGAGACTTTTACAGCTTTTGCTTCCGATAGCCCAGCTAAATACCGGAGGCGTGTCATTGCAATTACTAATTGTCTTGATTGGGTAATTATTGCGAAGAAGACAGAGTGGTGCTGTCTGTGTCATCCTGTGTTTGAACCATTGATGTTTCGCAAGTCGTTATGAATCCTGCATATGGCATTCTGGCTACGATCCTAGATATTTCTCTTTAGGCTGATGTGCTCCACTGTGAATACAATGACTGTGCTGTGTAGTGTTCATTTTGTGTAAGCACAGAAAACACAAGGAAGCGGCGTTATGTGAGCCGAGTACATCAGTCGCTAAGCCTGCAGCAAGGACTTTGAGGGGGTTCAGAACGAGACGCATCGAAATAATTGTTGTTTTCGTTGTTGTTGCGGTTTCTCTTCTCTGAGGAGCAGATACTGAAAGTAGATGCTGAGGTTGTGAATGGTGTTTTTTTTTTTTTTATGTGTTAAAGCGACATACAGCACCATATCTGCCTCTTTGCTCTCCACATTTAAATGTATTAACTGGCCCTCAAACATAGCCTTCGTGCTTCATGAATCCACCCTGGCCAAAAAATGTTTTACTTAAAGATACTGCTGATGGAGCACACTGGTGTTAAACACATTTCATTTGACTGTCCTTTTTCCATTGATGTAAATTTGTGTTAAATGTTTTAATAACTACACGTGTTATGTGTTTGTTTGTTTGTTTGTTTGTTTGTGTGTTTCTGTCCTTTTTTTAGGAATGTAACACCGCACACACAGGTGAATTTCAAAGTATGGAGTCACCACACCCTGAAGGCAGACGCTCTGATGGGCAAAGCCACGCTGGACCTAATTCAAGCCTTGGAGCAGCATGACAGAAAATGTATGATTTAAAATGCAGAACTATATTATAATACAAGGTCGGGGGTGGGGTGTGTTCATTATTTAACAAATACAGTTGTTAGACAGTAGACACATGAAGTACTATTTACATCACTACCATGTGTTTTTAACTTTTTGCTACATACTTACCCGTATCTCCTGATTTATATTGTGAAATGTCTATTGCTGAGGTTGCCTGATATCATTTCAATGTGTCTTCTCCCCCCCCAACGTGAACATTGTAAATGAAGCATGTCTATGAAATTGATTTGCTTTATTCTCTTCTTGATGCGACTCTATTGTGATGCCTCCTCCCACACGATCCCCGTTTTGCCTCCACAGTGGAGAATGTGAAGGAGGTGCTGAAACTGAGCGTGGAGCAGAAGGGAGCTCTGGTTCCCGCAGGGGAGCTGACTGTCTACCTGGATGGTCTGACTGTCACTGGCCAGGAAGAACTGGCACCACTTACCAACGGCAATGCAGCAAATGGCACCAGTGAGCTGAGTATTTATGTGTTCGGGGTGGGTGACACAGGGGGTTGTACTGGTGAAAGACGATCACCAGTGAAGCAAAGGGAGAGAAATATGCCACAGATGCATATACTGGTACACTATCACCTAATCATTGTACAGTCAAGCACTCACCAATGGCTCTTTTAATGAATTTAGTAAATAGATGCTTGTACATAATAACTGTTGGCTAAAATTATTTTTCCCCCATCCACACTAGAAGCCCAACAGAATGGCGACGCCATCCATGAAAATGGAGACTCATCATCTTCTTCCTCGAGGGCTGCTAACAGGTGAGTTAACTCAATGACCCAGCATTTTTGGGTCATGGGGAAGATTCTGTCCACTCCACTTTCCCTTATACGGTTGTTGGCCTGGTGAGAAGAACTCCTTGAAACCAAGGAATGCTAACAGGCTGCAAAGAGTTATGCGCTAGCTTGGTTTCCCCACAATGTGCCCTAGAGGAACACATGCAGGCATATTTGGTCTGCGTCTTGTCTGTCCTGCTTTTCCTCAACCTTGACTGTGCCCTTCTCCTGCTTCGAGTGCTCGTGCTGCCGCTCTGGTGCCAGTCTTTATTATTTGTCACACAGCAAAAGTGCCCTTTAGTGAGTCTAACTGGGTTTTTATGGAAAAGCCACTGAAGAAGCATGTCTGCTTGTCGCAACAGACGGGGGAGGTTGGTTTGGGGGGGGTTTAGTAGGTTGTGGCTGCCTGGCTCCTCTCTGCATTGCAGTTGCTGAGAGGACTGCAAGACACAAACAGAGAGGTATATTTAAAACGTGGCAGTGTTTCCCCTCCCTGAGAGTACCCAAAATATTTGAGTACTCAGCCAGATAGGAAAAGTAGCCAGCTGAGGGATATTTGTGGTGACAAGATTTCCCGATTACCTAAATAATGAAATCTTAAACATGTGTTTTATGAAAGCAAGACAATTACAATAACGTATGCCTATTTTTGTTTCAACAAATTCAGACATAAAACGGATGATTAGCTCTGGTAAATAACCGGGAAGGTGTGAACAACTTGTAAAGGCCTTCACAGTTTTGATAGAATTATGGATGCATTTTTTATTTTTTTTGATATGGTGTGGTTTCACCCTGAAATTGAACTTTGCCTTCCTGCTTTGTCCCCTAAATGTAACTTCACTTTACGCAAGAAATCTGCTATTTAGCTGAGAGACGAATCTTTGGGGACCCGCTACTTGTTTCCTCTTTGTCTCTTTACTTGTTGTACTTCATGGTTGTAAGTCACTGTTATGCTTTGGTGTCAACTGGCAGTCGTCACTCCGTTGCCTCGCTTCTCTTTTCTGGTCACTTCTTTCAACCTTCTTCCCTTTTTTATTTATTTTTTTGCTTCTGAAATCTTTTTATTTTTTGAGCCTTACCTTTCAGGTAGCTTGGGTTTCTACTTTTCCTCAGACAGTCGAGCAGGGAGACTTTTCCTGTGGAGCTCGAGGCGCCAGGTCTCATAGCCTGTCAAAACATTTGATTCCGACCTGGCCCTCATGCTGGATACAGGAGCACAATGTTATATTTGGTTTAAACTGCGTGTGTTCCAACTTATACAATTTCAGTAATTGCTTGTCTGCTTTGTCTTTGTACCTAATTTTTCTCTCTGCATCAGATTGTAATACTAAAACAGCAAGGCCAGTTGCCTTTGTAGTTTTTGTAGTTAACCTATAAATAAACGGTTGTCAGCCTCTGCCAGGCTCTATAATGTAAATGGCCGAAGATATTAATGGGGCAGATATGGTGGGAAATTAGTTTGTATCCCTTTCTGTGCTATGCGTCTTACCGGACATTGTGTATTAGGCATAGTAAGAGCTTTTATGATGTGCCGATATGCTGAGTAGTTACATGAACATTCATCGGAGTTGTCCATACTTATGACCCTTTCTGACTTTTTCTTCTTGGTTGCTAGCTCGCTGTTCTGCTGTTGTACTTATTGCTGGCTGCGAACCCACCTCTTGCCTCGACAAAGCCTGGACTTGAGTCATATGTCAGATTTTGTATTGGTCTTAGTGTGGGCATGTCTGTGGCACCGTCTGAACTCTTCGCCCTCATGAAAAGGGCCTCTTCAGCTGTGCCCCATTACGTCACTGTGCAATCCTATTATGTCCTGTCCTTGGCCTCACTAGACAATAGTCCCAGTGTCTCGAGTCAAGCCTTTTTAAGGTTACAAGGGTTACAAAGTTCATTTATTATCATCGTACAACAGTCCCATTCTGCTTCATAAGAAAACACGCAAAAAAACAAACAAAACTATATTATGTGTGGAGGATGAATTTAAGACTCGCAGCCTGAGGAAATAAGTTGCTCTGGTGGTACGGCAGCTGATGCTTCTTTAACCCAGACAGCAGTAGGGTGAACAGGCTGTGGCTGGGCTGGGTATTGTCTTTGCAAAGGTCCTTTGGGCTCTTCACAGGCACCTCTTGTCACCAATATCACTGATGCTCGTGTAGATGGGCACCAATAATGTTGAGTGGTTCTAATCGCCTGATGTAAAGCCCTCCTTTCCGGGGCTGTGCACATTCCATGCCAGTTTGTAATGTTTCCAGTCAGGATGCTTTCAACAACAAGAACTTGGCACAGGAATTTTGCCATCTTTAGTTTCCTCAAGAAATACAGCTGTTTAGGAGCTTCCTTCAAGCAAGCATGGAGATGTGTGAGTGTGGGGGACAGCTCTGTTGTTCACCACTAGAGTGCAGGGTGTGTGACTGCAAATCCAAACTGCCTGGGGTCTGTTTGTGAGGAAGTCTAATAGCTAGTTCCAGAGTGAGGTACTAAAGCCCATAGTGCTCGGTTTACCTTTCGGTTTCATGCAGGAGATTGTGGTGAATGCTGAGCTGAAATCGACAAACAACATTCAGATGTAGGTGTTATTTTGAAGATGAGGGAGGGCTGAGTGGTGGGCAATGGAGACGGCATCCTCTGTGGATCTGTTGGCTCTGTTTACAAGCTTGTGAGGGTCCAGGCTGGCTGGGATGTTGTTTTATATATTTGTTGTAGAAGCAGTTTGTCAAAGCACTTCATCAGAACGGGGATGAGTCATTGAGACTGCACCCTGCAGACTTTCTTTGGTACAGGGACGATGGTGGCTGTCTTGAAGCAGGTGGGAACACTCTCCTGAGACTGTGCGATGTTGAAAATGTCAGTGATGACATCAGTAAACTATTGGCACATGTTCTTAGAACACAACCAGGGAAGTTATCAGGCCCAGCAGCTTCACTGGCCCCCGCACACACTCAGCTCACATTCGCTAATCTACAGACATACTTCTGCTTCCACTTTCACACTAGACTCAGTTTGCCCTCCAATCCATTACCGGTGACCCCCATGACACCCACCATTGCATTCTGTATCACAGATGGTCTGTCCTCTCTGGTACAGAGGCGTGATAAGCACCTGTATCTTTTCATCCATAAACCCCTTATTAGACATTCACCTCCAAATATAACATCTATGGACTAGACTGGACTGGACCACAGGACCCTGACAAGCTTGCACTCTTAACAGCTTTTAAGTGTTGTGGGTTTATTCTGAACTTATAAAACCTGCCTTTATTTTTTCTGCACCAAACACATTACATTTTCGACATTGTCACTACCCCTGGACAATTCAAGACGAACATCTGAAATCACTTTACCACTTAGTGTGCAATTGATTTCACTGAGTATTGTCCTTTTTGGTTTTAATGTTTTTTTTTTTACTCTATTTGTCGTCGTGATTGCAAATGAGGGGAACCTCAAAGATTGTTTGAGTCCTCAATAAAAGTATAAATTACCAAATAAATAATTTTATTGTGTGTCCTAAATAGGTCTAGAATTTGTAAGGTTTAATTAAGGAATTGTTGCCAGTGTACCCAAATTCAGATTTGATCAAACTATTCTGAACTCCTGGTGTTTTCCGTTAAAGCACAGTGAATGGTACAGACTTGGGCCCGAGGTCAAGTTCCTGTTCGGTCTCCAATGGTGTGGACGGACAGGAGCATTCCAGCTCCTGCAGCCCCGCCCTTGTTCATGTGGTCAATGGAGACGCCACACCCAACTCCACCCCAGTCCACCAACCCTCAGACGGTGACACAGAGAGTAGGACGGGTGAGTTTGATCTTTGTGTGACTTACTGTACCTTTGATGGCTCAAAACAGAATCCTGGGGTTTTTAGATTTGCACGGTGTGTTTCTGACCGTTTCAATGCTTTGTTGTGTTTTTCCTCATGTACAGCCATTACATCTCCTGTGAGTGGTAATGTCCTCACTTGAGAAAATATTTCCTGATTATGTAAACTATGATAAACTATATTCTTATGTCATGGATGGAGTAATTCAAATCAGAATCCGAGGACCTCAGTTAGATGTGTGCATATTTCCAGCAGGTATTCATTGTGTTGCGCGGGCTGTGTTCAGCCGTTTTACTTCCTCATTGTTAACTTGGTAAACAGTAGAGTATAATAGTATATTCAATCTTATTAGTTGAGGCCTATAATCTGCTTCTTTCAGCGCCACTGTCGAAAAACTCCCTGGAGAGATAAACAAATCGAAAAGGAAAGCCGAGTGCAGTATACTGTGGAGAGCAGGCAGGGCTCTGATAGCACATTGACTTCACTGAGCCTGGGTTGACTTCTTTACATGTGTACCTTAGATAGAACTGGCACGATCAGCTTGAATTTATTAAAATGCTACGTGATCAAAAGAATTGGTATGATTCTCATTCGTGGGGCCTCCACTGCCTCACTCGAGTGGCAAACTAACAGGCAACTACAGAATTGTTCTTGTGGTAATGTCACTGTTGCATTTTTGAAAGTCAGCAAATAGCCGTATCTTAATTTTATGTACAGAGATAAATCACAGAGCTATAAGTTGATGCATGTATACAGTATCTGTATGGACGAAGTGTTTAGTCCGTGCATGTAAACGGCACCATTGTCTTTCCCTGACTTGCCTGCAGTCAATGGGGAGTCCTGTGAGGCTGCGCTTGGGCCATCGCCTGCTACAACAGGTGATGCGCTGCCCCCTGCAGATGGCCATGCAGACTGCAACCAAGAAGCCACCCTGCCAGACCCTGAAACAGCAGCGGATAGCACACCTCAGACCCTGCCAACCTCCACACAGGCTCCAGCCTCCTCTTCTGCTGCTAAGCCTCTTGATGGCACTGCTGCTGCTGCTTCCTCCACATTTGCCTCCCCAGCACAGGGGCCCCACACCGTCACGACCTCTTCATCATCGTCCTCCTCCCCCCCAGCTTTAGAAGAAGCGAATGCTTCAGGAGGTGGCGGCGGTGGTAGCACTGCAACTGCAACTGCAACTGCAACTGCAACTGCAACTGCGGATGGGGCCAAGCCCAGGCAGCAGGCCCCCAATGCTGGAGCCACAGACCCTCTGCCGCCGGGGTAAAAAGAAACACCACCAGCGGCATTTTCTGCATTCCCTAACTTTATGACATCACTTTTTTTCAAAGCTATGATTAAATTAAGGGATATTTACTGTATGTTTTTTTTTTTTTAAAACAATTCAAGAACATAAATATTGATATATTTCATTATTTATATATTTAAAAAATATATATATATATATATATATATATATGAGACTCAGGGTACCACCTGGTGCCACTCACTCATATTTCATAATAATGTAGCAAAATTCTCTTTCTCTATCCATCTCTGTCCTCTTTCACAACCTAATGTAGCTTTTTGTTTTCGCCCTGAAAATTGTTGTTAATTGTTGTGTCTTTCAGGTGGGAGCAGCGTAAAGACCCTCATGGGAGAACTTATTACGTAGACCACAACACCAGAACTACAACCTGGGAAAGACCACAGCCACTACCACCAGGGTGAGTGTCTCTCTCCTGCTCACTATCCGTCTTCAGCGCTTCTCAGATAAGGAATCTGTAACTTGACCAGGTTCATTTGTGCTTTTCAGCAGTAGCTTTTTGGCTGTCATACAAAGGTGTTATTTATTTTGAATGTAACGGGCCATAAGTCAGTTTCAAATATCATTGTAAAAGACACTTTTAATATATATCTCTTCCTGAGAACATGGGAAGTGTACTATGTTCGAGGCCGACTCATTCATTTGCTTACCAGCTTTCTTTTTGTATGTCTGATTGTTTATTGTACCGTATCTCTGTCACTCTGCCAGTTGGGAGCGTAGAGTGGATGACCGGGGCAGGATCTATTATGTGGACCACAACACCCGCACTACCACATGGCAGCGTCCCACTATGGAATCGGTCCGCAATTTTGAGCAGTGGCAGAGCCAGCGCAGCCAGCTGCAGGGAGCTATGCACCAGTTTAACCAGCGATACCTCTACTCTGTAAGTCAATTCCCACCTTCACCCGTCCAACGCCCTCTTGTTCCCTTCACCCACTAACATTAATGTCGGGGTCCCTTGCACTGAGGAACGTTCAAATGGGTTGAAACATTTGCTTCTTTTTGCTTGACACTCTTTACAATTATGGACGCCTTGTCAATATGTAGCAAATATTATATTATTCCAAATACGACTCCTTAATTTATTTGTGATTCCCACTGTACAATCTGATTTTTATTTAATTATTTATTTATTTATATTTATATTTATATTTATATATATATATATATTTTTTTTTTGTTTGTTTTTATTATATATATATATAAAAAAAAATATATATATATATATATATATATTAAAAAAAAAAAAATATATATATATATATATATATATATATATATAAAATATATATATATATATATATATATAAAAAAAAAATAATATATATATGCATATGCATATGCTGCTATAACAATGCAACTTTGACAACAGTGAAAGCCGAAATTAAGTTTATTGTTATGCCCGACTCCAGCAAGTTTCAAGTCATTGCCAGTTGATTTTCATACCACAGTGAAATAAATGGAAACCAGTGATTGCATTAAAGGTGGTGAAAGGATAGGTTAGATATCCAAAACACTATAGAGTTCTTTGAAAAGGATTGGCCTCATTGTAAAATGAATTGTAGAGTAAATCATAGAAAAAATAACAATTTTCTCACACCCATGATATATATATTTCATAATTGGCACGGGTAAACAACTCGATCAATGTTTTTATCCTGACGAGCTTAGAAATCAAAGTCCAGTTTCCGATGGTGATTACAAATGATGTAACTTGAAACTCCTTCAATCCTTGGCGTAATGGATCTCATCTCTTTCTCTGGGTGCATTTGCTTTGCAACCCCATTCATCAATACACAGTAACTCATTTGGCCTAAAGGTGAGAATTACCTCGCCAGAATATATGCACAGCCCAGCCTCTGCTTCTAATCTGGTTATCTTGGGGAGGGTCCCTTCTCCTAAATCTTTGATCTCAGCAGTGATGTCATCTTTACAGATGATGATTAGCTTACAGCACAAATCAATAGACAGCTGGGAAGTATAGAATAGTAACCAAGCACAGAGGACTTTTTGCCAGCAACATAGCAAAACTTGTTTTCGTTTTGGAATTTCTCCCGTTTCCCCAATTCGCATCTTGGATTCTTTATTTAATTTTTTTCTCAAATTATTTTTGAATGTTTTTTTGATACATATACACACATTTGGAATATTTTTTTTGCCAAATTTTGTGTGTTCCTCGTGTATTTTCTTTTTTTTTAAATGGAAGTCTATGTGTGCATCCCTCGTTTTCAGGCATCCATGATGTCGGCTGAGAATGATCCTCTCGGCCCGCTACCTCCTGGTTGGGGTGAGTTCACATTCTTTCCTTCTAAATACTGCACACATTTTCACTCGCTGTTCTTTACCTTGGAACTAGGGTTACATCTCATCTGCCGTTCTTGCTGATGAGAAAAACACAAATGTATAGATTTGCATCTGTTTTTATGCCAAAATGAGTGTTAATACGAAAGCACAAATGCTGCTTGCTGTTCACAAAGGTCATAGATGGCAGCTAGTCGAATACATGTGCATGAGCACACAGCATGAGTCAGCACTAATAATCTGACATGTGTTGCCAGATTTTGGGGCCCGGTGTCCATCCTGTCTATTAAGATACCAATTCCTCTGCGTTTTTTTTTTTTTTCAACTTTAGAGAGGCGTGTGGACTCCAATGACAGAGTGTACTTTGTCAACCACAACACCAAGACAACGCAGTGGGAAGACCCCCGAACCCAAGGGTGAGCTCTTTTAAAGATCTTTTATTTATGTGAAAGGTGATCTTGAAGTGAAGGTCCTTTTCTGTCTCTGAGGTCTACCAGTGATTTTACTGGCCTTTTTTTTTTTTTAGGCCAGTGTTGACCAGTTCTATGATATTCTCACTAATACCTTGATTGTTGGGCTCCCTCAGAAAGTACACAAATGACTGTGTATTGGCTGAAGTCTACTTTCTATAAAAGTGTTGAAATATTCACCCAGTCAGACAGAAACCATTGATCCATAAAAACTCCCTGCTCCTCACTGGCACAATTAACCTTTTGTTGAATTTGCTTGGAAGCAGCTACATCTTACAAGGTCATTTTAAGGGCCTGGTCAGACGGAGCGTGTTTTAGAAGGCCAGGGCGGTTAAACAAAAAGAAGCCTTTTGTGCATTCTTTTGCATGGCTGAGTGCCTCCCGCTTTGCAGGAGTGAAGGCTTTGAGTTGGAAAAGTGCCTGACATCATTAGCGGTTTTCCCCATTATGCTGACTTTTGCTGGAATACCTGAGCTATTTGAGGTTAGCAACTGTAGTTACCGTGATCTAAAAACAAAACCGCAGGACTGAAGGCAGATTAGTGCGGTACTCGAGATTAATGTAATTTCGGGTCAGTAGTTTTGATTCATTTGAATTCTACCGTTGACCATTAGGCAGCGTACGGCTCATGGTTTGTGTTGAGCTAGCGTTGGCACTCATTCGATGGTTGCCAACCAAACATTTTTAAAAGAAGCTGCAAACTGCAAGAAACGCTGCGTGATTGCTTTGATAAGTTGCAACAGATGTTGCAATTCAGACCGTACATGTTGTACAGCCTATAAAAGTTGGTCCATTATGAAAATTCGCAAAATGAGGCAATATATCATATCACGCCCGCATTCCCTTTTAAGAAAATATTGACATGTTATTTTCCCACATTATCCTAAAGGGAATGTTTTATGTAGTGGCATCAAGTGTTGCTGGCCGGTCTAGATTACACAGCTGTAGTTTGACAAACGCAACCAATTGGGTAAAGTCTGCTGTCAGTGTTTATTTGTGTTTGGAAATGGTTTCCATTCTCCACATTCATCAGTCCATGAGTACAATGTGTCCTTGTGTGTGCGCGCAGGCTACAGAATGAAGATCCTCTCCCTGAAGGTTGGGAGATCCGGTACACGAGGGAAGGAGTTCGCTACTTTGTGGATCACAACACCCGAACCACCACTTTCAGCGATCCCCGCACCGGAAAGTCCTCCGTGTAAGAAGACGTTTTACAGTGGTTTGCTTTCTGTGGTCTCACAGCCTATGTGACGCGTTAGAGAAAGCCATGCTAGAATCTGTGTTTGGCCAGTAACCCGAAGAGCTGTAGCTATGGGACCTTGTGCGTTGTTTAAGAGAACACTTTAGAAGGACCAGATGGAGCCATGTTTTGCTTTAAAATTGCACATAAATTTCAAGAACTTCAAAGAAGATTCAGGGAAAAAATGGTTCACATTGGCATTTAATTTCAATGGTTCTGAGTCACGCAGGGACGTTCAGGGAATTTGATGAATTAATTCTGAAAGCCATGAAATATTTCTAAATAACCACTTCATAACCCTACAAGAGCAAATTTTACATGTAATACATTTGCTTGTCATTATATGGTGAAGATTGCTGACCCCTGTAGAATCCATTGCATTGCATCTATCAGCTGACACTTGTTCCATTTTGACCTTCTTGTTAAATGTTTTTGCTCTCCTCAGCACCAAAGGCCCTCAGATTGCCTACGAGCGCAGCTTTCGATGGAAGCTTGCCCATTTCCGCTACTTGTGCCAGGTAGATGCTTTCTCTCTCTTACTCCAGAACTCTATTTTTTTTTTTAGCTTTCAGTTACTCGTCTTTATCTTATTTTTGTGGTCCCAAATGCATTAATGTGTTTTTCCTGCTGTTTGCTCAGTCCAATGCTCTCCCTAGCCATGTGAAGATCACCGTCTCCAGACAGACGTTGTTTGAAGACTCTTTCCAGCAAGTAAGAGGGCTTTTCTACCGCGGTCCCACTTTGAACCAATATTATACAGTAATGTGATGCGTTGCAGCTTACATAAATGTTTTATTTCAGCTCTACAGTCAGTAAATGCATGCCAACTGTCCGATGTCATTTTGCTGATGTTGTGTTTTCTCTGTTTTATTAGATTATGGCCCTGAAGCCTTACGACTTGAGGAGGAGACTCTATGTTATCTTCAGAGGCGAGGAGGGCCTAGACTATGGTGGCTTAGCCCGGTAATATAGACAACAGAAATAGTACAATGCCAATTGAAAAAATGATTTTGGTGCAAACAAGCTTCTTCTGAAATGTAAGCAGTAATTCATCTTGTAAAACTCTTGCCCCCACTGACCCCCTCTCTCTTCTCTCACTTCCATTTCTATTATTCATTCCCCCCCTGCACTCTCTTGTCTTTGCCCTCTCTGCTTGTCTCCGCCTCTCCTCTTGTCGTTTTGCAGAGAATGGTTCTTCTTGTTGTCCCATGAAGTGCTGAACCCCATGTACTGCCTGTTTGAGTACGCTGGCAAGAGCAACTACTGTCTGCAGATCAACCCAGCCTCGGCTATCAACCCGGACCACCTCTCCTACTTCTGCTTCATAGGCCGCTTCATCGCAATGGCAAGTTCACATGCTGCCCACACGGAAACACCCACGCAAAAACATTAGAAGTGTAACAAGCTGGTGATTTTAGTCGACATGTTTGACGTAAACATGTCAAACATTCATTTTTATTGTTGGAGCAAAAAGTGAACGTTATTTTTGCTACAAACACAAATGTGTTCAGATTGTCAAAGTAAAAAAAAAACGTTTGACTATGTTTCTGGTTTCCCTAAATATAACACATGAATCTGTCATGTGATCGATGTATCGCCATAGTTACCATATTTTCAGATTGACCAGCACAGTAAAAGGAATAAATCTCTTTTTATATTCATCTCTTGCTACAGGCACTTTTCCACGGCAAGTTTATCGACACGGGCTTCTCTCTGCCTTTCTACAAACGCATGCTGAACAAGAAGCTAATACTCAAAGACCTGGAGTCCATCGACCCAGAGTTCTACAACTCACTTATATGGATAAGGTAATTTGTGTCTTCGGCCTGCACAGCCTTCAGAATCTATACACGTATGACAGGAAAATGAACATGAGCATATTCTAATTTTAAATGATCACATTGCTGTCAAGCATTTGAGAGGGAAAAGCCAGTTCTTTATTGATGATTTGACAGCTCTTAAAGAGGAACTTTGGTATTTTTCAACCTGGACCTTTTTTTCTGACATTGGTCCAGTATGAGGGAGAGCGTCATAAAAGGTTGCCGCTAAACGGGCCGCAATGTAATCCTTTGGGGCAAGCAGGCATCATAAAAGTGCTTCTTATTTTTGCCATGACAGGCTCTGATTGTTATTATTTATATATAAGTTTCTGACATTATGGCAGACATCTCGCTCAAGGAGAAGTCTCCTTCAGAAATCTCGCAACGGCTTTACATTGACGCTGCTCCCGTGCCTGAAGTGTAGTAAGTTTTCAAGAAAACGTTGGGACCTCAACCGCAAAGACGTCCGTCCCACAGATAGCTGGAAAGAGGACAGACTACGCATACATAGCATTTACAGAATACTGGTCACACACAGAGGGAGAAGAGACCAGATGCTACGAGGGGATGAAGCAGTGTGTTATGAACAAAGATGGAGCAAACGCTGGAGACTCGGCCAGGGTTTGCTTACTTTAATACGCCGGGGTGGAACCGTAGAGAGCTTAGTTTGGTTCTTCTTGCAACGCTGAGCCGTTCAGCCTCGATTACGCTGTGGCAGCAACACAATCTCGTCTGTCCCCAGGGACAACAACATTGAGGAGTGCGGTCTGGAGATGTACTTCTCAGTGGACATGGAGATCCTGGGGAAGATCACTTCTCATGACCTCAAACCTGATGGCGTCAATGTTCTCGTCACTGAGGAGAACAAGGAGGAGTATATCAGGTTCAGTATAACTGCTGTTTCCTCATAATGATATATATATATATATATATATATATATATATATATATATATATATATATATATAAATAAAAATAATTATATAATTTTTTTGTTTTTTTTGTTTTTAACTTACTTACAAAGTACATTTGTGTTATGCCTCTAGTCTAATGGCAGAGTGGAGGTTCTCCCGCGGGGTGGAAGGTCAGACCAAAGCTTTCCTGGACGGCTTCAACGAGGTGGTCCCACTTCAGTGGCTCCAGTACTTCGATGAAAAGGAGCTCGAGGTGAGCAGCGTAGTCTGATGCTGGTAGTGCCGTAACAAGCTCCGTCCTATTGGGTGCTGTTAATGACCTGTGGTGTCATGTTTCTAGTGTGTGTTTCCTCCTCAGAGTTTTAATCTTTACTTAAATAAGATGCGTGGATGTGTGTAGAAAAATCCTTCTTTTGTGTGAGACTTCTCTCTACTTCTGTTAATGTTGTATCTTTCATTAATTGACTTGTATGTGTGTGTTCGACGCAGGTGATGCTCTGTGGGATGCAGGAGGTAGACCTTCAGGACTGGCAGAGAAACACGGTGTACCGCCACTACACAAGGAACAGCAAGCAGATCATCTGGTTTTGGCAGGTACAGTCACACACACACACACACACACACACGGACCTTGCTTTTTACAATGGAAAGGAGCAGAATATTCTACAAGGCGTTGCACATTGCATGGTTTCCTCTGTCCGTGGAGAAATCCTCTCCTGTTGTGATTTTAATGACGGTAACCTCTTCACGAGCAATGTTTATTTGAAACGTGTCATATCATCTGTCTAGTCAGTAGTGTGTGGTCATTGAAGAGTGCGTGTGTGTTGTAACTTCTTCCCTTGAAGCTGGTGAAAGAAGTGGACAACGAAGTGCGGCTGCGGCTCATGCAGTTTGTCACCGGAACCTGCAGGCTTCCTCTGGGCGGCTTTGCTGAACTCATGGGTCAGTGGCCGACTCACAAAGAGTCACACATTTACGAAATACTCACTCAGAAACTAAGAGCTATGGATACACGCTATGCACATGTCTTCTTTTTTCTTTATTTCTTTCTCCCCACAACGTCCTCACTCCTGATCTTCTTTTGTATTGCAGGAAGTAACGGGCCCCAGAAGTTCTGCATCGAGAAGGTGGGGAAGGACACGTGGCTTCCTCGGAGCCACACATGGTGAGTGGAGTGCTCTCCCTCTGATTCATGGCATCCATTATTCCTCCCTCACGCAGAGTGTTGATCAGATGTTATTCCGTACGTTACTCACGGGTATTAAGTCAACTGGGATGCACTGTTCCTCATGGGATGTTTTACACTTGGTTCTCGATCCGTTGTGCCGTCGTATTCCGATCACCGCCACCGGTTCAATGAGTTTGGGCGGAAAATTGAATCACAGCAGCCGTAATCGACTTAGAAAGCTGTTAATACCCCTGTTAATAATAATATGTAATCAGCAGGCACACGCATTCTTTCTGCAGATTTGAAACAAATAGAGAGGCTGCTTTGTTATCTTTAATGAATATCTTCTAGCACATTACAAGCAAAGAAAACATTGAGTGTATGGGAACAGTTTTAGACATAACTCCTGTTTTGTGAAGCATCCCACCCTTTACACTGATCTTTTCCTCGTCCATCCTCAGCTTCAACCGTCTGGACTTGCCTCCTTACAAGAGTTTCGAACAGCTGAAGGAGAAGCTTCTCTTTGCCATTGAGGAAACGGAAGGATTTGGCCAAGAATAGACGGAGGAGTCCTCTTGTATTTCTCTCCCTCCCTCCCTCCCCCCTTCCCCCATCGCTGTTTATTCAGCCAAGTTAAACAAACAACAACAAAAAAGAATTGCACAAGATAACCACCAATGTATATAAGCTATTTTGTCATTTTAAACCAAATCTTAATTTGCAGCATTATTTTTGCCGCAATCCCGTTCCCCAGCCCTTAAATATATGACACCCCATCATGAAATATGCAAGCATTTCAGCATTTCTGCTCCTCTGTTTAAAACAGAAATCATGGATATCTTTTTAATGTCCTCCCCACTGCTGACTGGCTTTTTAAAAGAGACTGAAAGTGTTTTTGAGAGGATTTTATAGTTGGGAGCGCAATCTTCTTTTAAAGCTCTAGTTCTATAGAGCTACCAAATGGCAAGAGTGGTATTGGGGTCTGGTGCCTGAATTTTTTCTTCTTTTTTCTTCCCCCCCGTTGGACTCATAGTAATTGTTGCAATTTTTTGCGTGCTTGCATGGCTGCCTCTGAAGATGAGAGGACTGCTGTGAACACCCTGTACCACCACCGATACTAAACGCACACAAAGATCTCCTACATCTGGACAGCCCCGAGTAAGAAGCATCATCGGATCCTCCCTCGGATAAAGTCATGATGTTTGTGGAGGAAGGCTACGATATCAAAGTGTGTGTGTGTGTGTGTGCGTGCGTGCTTGAGGTTCATGGTGCAGATGTTTTAAGCCGGAGGCACTGGACGTGTTCCAGGCCGCTACGACTGCAGTCCACCGCTCCAGTTGGCAAGTGAGAGACACACCAGGACGACACACTCGCAGTTTTCATTTCTAGATTGAGCCGTTTTGGAAAATTGCCACAACGAAAAGAGACAAAAGACAGACTCTGTGTTCTCTTTTGCCTTTTTGAGGTGTCCTATGAAGCCACTGTGGTTTACAAAGCAACAGGCATGATGATGCTTACTTGATAACATACCGCTCACATTGACTTAAATCCCTCAGTTATAGGTATCACAGTAGACAAATAGTTAAAAAAGTTAATTTGTTTTCAGCTTCTCACTTATTACCGACCATTAACTAATTACAACATAAAGCCTATGAGGCATAACAATCCGAACGTTATTGCAAAATGGCAGTTTTTTTATTTTCGGTCAGTGTCATAAGTGATGGGCACTGGACAAAAAAAACAAAAAAAAAAAACGTATCAAATTTCATGTCTTGAAAGCAACTTATATAAATATTGCATGTAGGCAGCGGAGTGGAAACTGTCCAATAAAAATAAGCATTAAAACACATTTAGGGGTCGATGGGTCCACTAGAAATGTTAGAAAGTAACAATTAGGTCACAGACAGTGTATCTGCTCTTTAGAGTGAAGCCACACAAGATAAGCTTCAGGCCACGGTGTGAGGTCTCCTGAGGTCATCCAGGTTCATCTACCTGGCCCACGTTCAGTCTCAGGTGTTGTGCTGAGGTTAGAGAGCCTTAGTTTAATTAAAGAAAATACAATAAATGCATGAGTCTGTAAATCAGTAAGGATGCAGAAAGAACTATAAACTAACCGTTCGCATACAGAAAATTGATTGTGAGTTAATGAGACACTGAAGTGCCACAGACCAAACGACGCGCGGAGTCCTTCCTCGGCAGCAGACGGCTGCTCGGAGACTGACGCAGCATTGCAGTGCTACATGTTGTGCGTTTTTTTTTTTTTTTTTTTTTTATAACCCCCCTGCCCTCTCTCTCCTTTAATGCTTCAGGGGGGGACATGCGTTTTGTTTTTTCAAAATGTCACGTCTTAACTCCCCCGTTTCTAAACTCTGGTGCTTATTCTTTTGGTCAGTGGTCTAAACGCAGCTCTGGCAGTGGCCGGCCATCCTCCTCGTTTCCTCCAGCATTGTGTTTTTTTTTTCTTTTTTTTTTTTTTCTCAGACCACTGCAAACGGCAGCAAGCCGCTTCAGACTTTTTCTAGGAGGGGCTAGCGATCACTCGAGCTGTCAGTCATGTATATAACATGTATTCAGCCGTCCTTGCGGAGGAGCTGGAAGGAGGGGGGTGGGGTGGGAGGGGTGTAGGGGGGCGGTCGTATGAAGAAAAAACATTTACTGTAGCGAAAGGAGCCGACTTTTTAAAGAGTCAACACTGCATAACTCTGTGCTTCCTTTTGAAACAGAAACCTGTAATCAAAGAAAAAATCAACTGTGTATGTGAATATTCATTGTATAAAGATAATGAAAGTAAATAAAGTACTTAAATATTATAATTAATCACACGGAGCCACCGCTCAATTGATGGAAATCTGTGATGCCTTTTTTGTTCTTATCCGAAATAGACGGGACGTTTCGGGGCGGGGGTGGGGGGGGTTCACAACACTGTCTCATCGTTTGAGGGCGTGATGGCGCAGCGGGGCGTCGTCTCTGTGCCACCCGAAACGCATCCCAACTGTAACATATCGCGTGTAGATACACACTGTAAACACCAACGACACTGTACAGAATGCCCCTTTACTGGAGACGATGTGTATAGAAGATTCATTTTTAATCTGCTTTCACCCATTTTTCAAAAAAGGAAGAGATGTGATTTATGAGATACAATTAAGTGGATAACCCCCCCCCCCCCCCTTCATGACCACGCGCTCTTTCTTTTGTTGTGATTATCGGGGGGATGAGAGGCCTTCTGCTCAGGATTCACAACAAAACTGTTGGCAATTCTTATTCTGTTCTACAAGGAAAATAAAACGATGTGCTCTTGGTTTATTCTGTTTTGATTGGGTCTTGCCTGTGAAAAAAAAAACATATTTAATAAATATATCTGACCATCTTTACAGCTGGTTTGAATTTATTTACACTATTATACTCTTTAATTGGCGTCCAGACAAAGGACTCGTAATGGAAGCGTGTTGACGACTCCACACACACACACTTCGTCATTTAGTGATGCAACAGTTGGTATTTACTAAGGTCTCATTAAACCGGCTCCCTATGCTTGTGAAGATTTGATTTATTAGTCTGATCTGAAAAAACAAAAACACAGTAAAAGCGTGTACTTGAATAGAGCTGACATTTAATTTGAGAAAGCAGCCGTCAGTGTTTGAGTTGTTGACCTACAGAATACAGATGGGGTTTGGGAACGAAAGTTGTTAACATTTCTTTGATTTAAAACACTTAATGAGTTCTAAGAAATGGTCAAATACAATATGCAACTTTTTACCACGCAGCACAAACTGCTGTGTGCTTCAGTCCCACATTGCTCTTGACCACGCCTTGGACATTTTCAGTGCAAATCTGAAATGTTTTTTATAAAAAGTGACAACATTAAAAGGATATATATATATATATATATATATATATATATATATATATTTTGTTTTATTATTAACATTCAGCCCAGCTAATAGCACATGCTCACCTTTGAGCTAGAGGTCAGAGAAAGGTCGGTGTAAGAAGAACTCTGGCATGAAGAGACAGAGAGCACGCAGATCCCCCACGCTACTTGAAATATCAAACGCTGCAGCTTCTAGTTTTATAATTAACTGAATTATTCAACATGGTTCTACTGTATCAATTACAGAATCGGCTGGAAAAGGAGCACATTTGTTAGGAATTACTAACGGGCTCCAAAAGCCGTCGCGTTCCACTCGGGAGGCAATGACGGGGTTCATCCGAGTTTCTTCAAGAGATCAACGGCCTCTCTGTGGACCTGCCAAGGGGAAGAAAATAATCAGCACATGTGATTCATGCGTCAGGTAAAAGCCATTCTCACGTCTGGGCCAATCGGTGATGGGGAAAACCCCCAACGTGGAGGAAGTGTGTGTACCTCTTTGTCTTCCAGGGTGTGGGCGGGGTAGTCTTTAGCTTTAGTCAGAAAGAGCAGCGCCTTCTCCTTGTCCTTCATGCCCATGTAGGTCTTCCCGAGCATCAGCAGGTTTTTACTGTAGAAGTTGGGATCGACTGGCACACACGGAATGTCACGTTAGCTGGATGCATTTTAAATAGAAGCAATCTACACAAAGCACAGTGCTTTTTTTTGTGAACTCGCAGCCAACAAGAGATGAGCAGCTCTTTCAGTGCATGCCTCTTATCAGTATTTATTTTTTACCTTCTTCAGCTTTCAGGAAGAATTCCAAAGCCTGAAAAAGGGCAGAAAAACATGACTTCATCCAAATTCGAGAAGACGTTCGTCTCTCCAAAAACAAAAATAAAAAAACCACAGAAAGTGACAAAACAGCTGTTGACTACAGCCTGAAGTTGTTAATAGGCAGCATGTTGTGCGGTTAGTAAGCAAACGGAGGGAGAGAGGGTTCTAGAGAGGGTTCTAGAGAGGGTTCTAGAGAGGGCGGTCCTCACCTCCTCGTAGGTGGACTTGGGCGGTGAAGAGAAAATGACGGCCGCCACCTTGCGTTGGTACCAAGGCAGCTCGGCAAAAGCAAAGCACCTGAGAGGGAGAATACAGAGGAGATCCCTGAGTGAGGAAGCCTACTCAGAGCTCTGATGACTTATTATAGAAGTATTGGGCACAATAGGGATATCTTTGGAGATGGCAACTGTGGTCTGTGTGTTTTTGGTTTGGTTTTACCCTGATCACCTCTACTGGCGAACAAAGGGAACTGCAACAACATTGCCAAGTGGAGTTTTTGCTCCAAAACAGCTACAATATTCTGCATTATTATTAATGGTAAATGTTTGCAGCTTAAAAAATAAAAAAAGGGTTGTTACAGTTCAAACTTTTTTTTCTTTTTTTAAAAAGACTCACCAGTGACCCAAAATATGAAAGGAAGTGGCATCTTTGGGATTGAGTTCAACAGCTCTCTAGGAAGAAAAAAAAACATGTTTCACTTCCATTCACATCCATTCATTTCAGTGATATATGATATATAATATGACGTGCACCCAAATGTCCTCTCACCTCCAGATGTTTCCTGATGATGTAGGAATTTCCAATTTTCACCTTGACTCCCTCGTATTCCCCGACATCGCTGAGACACACTGCGTACCACTGAGTCAGGAGGGGAGAACGTCCAGAGTTTGAATCGGACCTCAATTTTTATAAAGACCTCTTCTTTTTAAAAAGAAATGGCCCTGTGTCATAATGTGTTGTGCTTAGGGGATCTGCATTTGTGTGTCTATTATTTTTCCATTGTTGGTTATGGTAAATGGACCTGTACTTGTATAGCGCTTTGATGGCAGGGCTACCATGCAAGGTGCCACCTGCCCATAACCATTCATACCCATAACCATTCATACCCCACAGGAACAGCCTGCGGGGCAAATTGGAGTTAAGTGTCGCTCGAACCGTCGATCCTTTGATTTAAGGACGACCCAGCTATACCACTGAGCCACAGTCGCCTCGCAAATAACGCAAGTTATGAGCTTTATTTGCAGGAGGTTTATGATTATGTATTCATGTCTGGTTGATATTCGTGTTTTTGTGCCGTTAAATGATGGCGGAATGTTTGATTAATGTGTCTGAATAATTACACGAGGGATGGGCCATGTTAATGACCAGCCACCAATATAAAATATGTCTGTATTATTATTATTATTATTATTATTATTATTATTATTATTATGTCTCTGATGAACCGGATCCAATGGGGGCCTTCTCAGTCTGGAACCGACGTCTTACTTTGTGCGCCGCAAAACACTTCTCGTCCGTGTCCAGGGCCTTCTTCGCGTACTCGAAAGCCTCGAACATCAGCTGCTTCTTGCGCGCGGCCTCCGTGTTGGGCAACACGGACATGTCGCGAGACGCCCGCGCGAGCCTCCACAGGAACTGCGCATCGTCACTGGACGGACGGGAAGGGAAGGGAAACCACAACTTCAACTCTGGTCCGTAACGCAAACAGCCCATTCAAATATATATCAAATAAAAGATTACAATTCACCAAATCAGGGTACATTTCAATATCCTCTAGTGGGAACAGCAGGAGAACCAGAGTGAGAGCCTGGGCTGTCTGCTCACCTGTCCTTGTGCTGCAGCAGCAGCTGGTACAGCTTCTCTGTCTCCGCGCAGCTGTACAGGTAGTCCGCCTGCTCCAACACCTGCTCTGCGCAGGCGCAACACACAACAGCGAATTCAGCCAGAAACGCGCTCACTTGAACTTCCACTCACTCTTTTTTTCCCTCTTTTTTTCCTCCCCACGCTGTACCAAAAGTCCTCATTAAAATAACTCAAGTGTGTGTTTATTAATGACATTCGGATTGTGGCATATCCCCCCCGCCACATTCCCGAAAAGAAAAACATGTTTTTCCCCCCCTTCATCTGTATATGAAGATACGACCTACCTTTTTCTAAAGCGTAGACCACGGTTGAACTTCGCACTCTGTGATAAGCTTCCAAGGTCAGACAGGAGAGCGCGGGGAGCCCAACGAGGACCGCAGCTCCTCCGCCCTGCATGAGCGCGAGAGGGTGAGGAGGGGACGTCAAGGCACGCGCGAGAGGGAAACCACATGCAAGGCACTACTTCAGAGTGGAAGGCGGTTTTTATTGCCGATGGCGATCATCGACCATGAGATCATCGACCATGAGATCATTGACCATGAGATCATTGACCATGAGATCATTGACCATGAGATCATTGACCATGATCAGATCATTGACCATGATGAGTCACAGTGACGGTGATCATTGACCATGATCAGATCATTGACCATGATCAGATCATTGACCATGATCAGTAACAGTGACGGTGATCATTGACCATGATCAGATCATTGACCATGATCAGCCTCAGCGATGGCGATCATTGACCATGATCAGTGTTAGGTTGTAATAAAATAAAATGACTTAAAAAGGGTAATTAATAAAGAATGTCTATGTATAAATTACGATACTTAAAAAGGATAATTAATAAGGAATAGTGAGCCTTATGGGAAGGAGTATGCGTGACATAGAAGAAAGCCACATTGAGTTTCTAACTTAGACATTAGCAGGTGTGCATGGAATGAGATAAGGAGGGGGATGAAGACACTGAATTCTCCTACAGACACACAAAGAGAAATAAAAACGACTTCACTAAGAGGGGGGATGTTTTGCTAAACTGTGTGAGGGGGAGTGATGCCATCAGGAGCCATGGACCGGAGCGACCAATCAGAATGCTGATTATAGCCATGTGAAACTTTAGCCGCGCCATATGTTGTAAAACTGAACCAATGAGAGGCGAAGATGCACATTTTCATGGAACTCTATAATCACATGTACTGGTCTGTTCAGCGCTCTCTTAGGTCACCAGCACAGACAGTTAACTCTCTCAGGATGCTTTTTTTTAAAAAGGCAACTGTTTGGGC
This sequence comes from Ophiodon elongatus, assembly GCA_016806645.1. Lineage (NCBI taxonomy): Eukaryota > Metazoa > Chordata > Actinopteri > Perciformes > Hexagrammidae > Ophiodon > Ophiodon elongatus. The sequence goes on from JACSYO010000846.1 coordinate 181,821, forward strand.
CTGTGGACTGCCGTGGCCTATGATCCATAAGCTGAGATTTTTGCTCTGTTATCACAACGCTTTTCACTTTATTAAATATGCTTTATTATAACTTTCGGTCCAAGAAGTCCTTTGTCTCCCCGGAACTTTTCTCAGAATACAATATCAGCCTCGGTGATGGCGATCATGGTCCATGATCTGATCATGGACCATGATCAGCCTCGGCGATGGCGATCATGGACCATGATCATATCACTGACCATAACCAGCCTCGGTTGACCACAGGTGACCCGCCACTAAGCGGTCTGTTAACATCGGGTTCTTGCACTCGGCCACATTCATTGGAAAGGTTGAATTGGACTCTCATCAGTTTTAATTGATATGACATCATGCTTAATCATACACAGTCTTCCTCCTCCTCCTCTTTATCGTACTAAGCGATCAGGTGACTTGTTGACAGCGCGGACATATGCCGACACAAAGTTGCAGTGTGGCTCAGCAGCTCTCTGACATTTAAAGCCCTGCTGCCCTTTTACCTACATGCGCGTGCAAAGCAATCCTTTCTACTGTGGCTCAATTGTTCCTCCAAAAAGGCATAAAGTCAGGTTTCTGTAAGCACGTTAAAGTAGAGCGATTTAAATAGTTGTCATGCAGCATAACAACACTGTCCAGCTGAGTACGAATAAAAAGGCTTGTAGGTATTTACGGTCAGAGCAGCGGCGGTCCTTCTCAAAGTTGTCCAGTAGTTCCGGTTTGTCCCTCGGACCCGGGCGCCTTTGGGTGCTGACAGTAAAGTTCTGCTCACGCATCGCCTCAGCACGATTCCAGCCATTGCGTTAAAGCCCGGACGCTCAATGATACGAATATATACTCGACATCGCAAACTTAAAGGCTGGTCCCGCAAATGCGAAACAGGACACGTTCAAGAGCCAAAACGTTGCAAAAGGGCAATACTTGGGGAGGGTCATCTCTTCACTCACTCACACGGACGCGTAGATTACATTACACACACACACGCACGCGCAATTGTTTTCCCCTCTACACTAACATTGGTCGTTTAGCAAATCGTCAGCATGCTACGTTGCATGTCACCACACTGATTGTGTATTTATGTGTGTGTGTATGTTTGTGTATTTAACACATTCCTTAATTTAATGTCAAACCAAAAACAAGTTGTGTTTTAACGGCAAAAAAAATAGTTTGAGGGCCAAACAGAACACAATAAATGCTCTGATACCTAAAATGTTAGCTTTCACAGTATTTTAAATGATTTGCATTCAATTAAAGCCACGAAAGGTATTTCTTGAACGCACCCCGGGGAGTGAGTCCCCTCGATATATAGCCGATAAGAAACAACCAAGACTCTCGAGAGTTCCGTCATGATTTTACCGCATTGATTGTATCGGACAGTTTCACTGCATAACGTTTTAATAATCACATAAACAGTCTGTGGTCAGACTTAATTTGAGAACAAATTTACCAGACAAATATAACTTTGTTGCGCGCTGGACGGCTGAAGCGAACAGAAGAAGTTCGTTATGTTTGCTGCAATACTATTTCGCAGAGCCCCGCTAAGACTCGGCTCCACCCCTTCTCCACCCAGCTGTTCCTGTCAGATAAACACGTATTCATGCTTGACCACCAAACAGGCACAAGTGGGGATTCTTTTCCACAACTAAACAGGTAAACAAGTTCAGCGTTCAACTGACACGAGGAAATAATGTGTGTAACTTCGGGTTGACTTTAGGTGGGCTTTTAGTTTTGGTGCACCGGGCGTCGCCACACCCACTCACTATCACGGTCCCAAACTAACGCTCAGCTCATTGACGCTAAGAGCAAGATTTGTTGTTTGTCATTATATTATTATCAGAAACGTTACACTATTTTTTTTTTAATTGTTGTCTTTATTTCTGTTAAAGCGTTTGACGAACGGAAGCTAACGGTTTTTTTGCCTAGTGGCTCCTGTCAATAAAGTACAAAAAGTACTATATTTTCCACCTAAATGTAGTGGAGTAGAAGTATAATGTAACAGAAAACTGAGATATTTAAATAAAGTACAGATACCTTGAATAAATGTACGTACTCATTCTAATTATCAGTGGCTGTCTTTTAGTACAACCAGCAGCCATGGCCTCAGGTGGGGCCCTGGTGCCGGGGGCCACCCGTTTGGCCACCAAGGTGGAGCTGACCATCTCCTGTGAGAACCTCATGGACATGGACGTCTTCTCCAAGTCGGACCCTCTGTGTGCCTTGTACATCAACACTTCAGGCTCCCACTGGTATGAGGTCTGTATTAGGACACACGTCACAGATTATGGATATGACTCAAGGCCTTGTTTTTAATAAGCCATTTACATAAACCTTTACGTCCAACAAAGACATACTTCAATGCATTGTGATCAGAGTAGTTGATGTTTGCCATTTGATATTTCAATGTATGTATTTGGTGTCAGTTTGAGCGCAAGTCCTCTGATATCGTAGACGAGTAGTACGTTGTTTGTCTTTGTGAATCAGTTTGGACGCACGGAGATGATCCTGAACTGCCTGAATCCGAAGTTTGCCAAGAAGTTCGTGATCGATTACTACTTCGAGATGGTGCAGAGGCTGATGTTTTGCGTGTACGACATTGACAATAACACCCACGACCTGAGCGATGATGATTTTCTGGGGGAGCACGAATGCACCCTGGGCCAGGTGAGCTTCGCCTTGTGTGGTTTTGAAAGAGAACTTTCGGGGCGTTCCGCCACCTTTTTCGTCGTTCTGTGACGCTTGCCAGTGTTCTGTGTCCAGATTGTTTCCAGTAGGCAGATGACCCGATCTTTGTTGCTGAAGGACAAGAGGGCTGCAGGTCGCGGGACCATCACAGTGAGTGGACTCTTGTCTCATCTGTAAAACATACAGCGGGTAAGAGAAGTATTGAACACGCCACCATTTTTCTCAGTAAATATATTTCTAAAAAGGTGCTATTGACATGACATTTTCACCAGATGTCGGTAACAACCCAAGTAATCCATACATACAAAGAAAAAAAACAAATAAATTCAGACATTAAGTTGTGTGGAATAACACAGGGAAAAAGTATTTAACACGCTTACTGAAATGTATTTAATACTTGGTACAAAAGCCTTTGTTGGTAATGACGGCTTCAAGACGCCTCCTGTATGGAGAAACTAGTCGCATGCTTTGCTCAGGTGGCATTTTGGCCCATTCTTCTCTTCTATGAGCTCTTATCTTTAGTTCTCTCCGTAGATTTTCTATTGGATTCCAGTCCGGTGATTGGCTGAGCCAGTCTAGCAGCTTTATTTTCTCTCTCTGAAACCAGGTGAGTTTCCTTGGCGATGTGTTTGGGATCATTGTCTTGCTGAAATGTCCACCCTCGTTTCGTCTTCATCATCCTGGTAGATGGCAGCAGAATTTTATCAAGAAATGTCTCAGTACATTTTTCCATTCATCCTTCTTTCAATTATATGAAGTTTGCCAGAGCCGTATGCTGACAAACAGCCCCACACCACACCATGTTCCCACCTCCAGACTTCACTGTTGGTCTGGTGTTTTTGGGGTAACGTGCAGTGCCGTTTGACCTCCAAACACGGTGTGTATTATGGCATCCAAAGAGTTACATTTTGGTCTCATCTTACCAGACTATATTCTCCCAGTATTTCCCAGGCTTGTCTAAATGTTGTGCAGCAAACTTTAAATGAGCTTTGACATGCTTTTTTCCTTCAGCAACGGAGTCCTGCGTGGCGAGCGTGCAAACAGGCCACGGCGGTTGAGTGCTTGGCTCCTGGACAACTCTTCTGATAACTATTTTCACTCCTCTGTCAGAAATCTCGTGAGGAGCACACCTGGTCGTAGCCGGTTTATGGTAAAATTATGTTCTTTCCACTTCCGGATTATGGCCCCAACTGTGCTCACTGGAACGTTCAGAAGTCCTTCTGTAACCAATGCCATCAGCATGTTTTTGCAACAGTAAGGTTGCGCCGGTCTTGGGAGCGCTCTTTGCTTTCTTTGATCATGAGACATTTCTTGTGTGACACCTTGGTAATGAGACACCTTTTTTACAGACCACCAGTTGGGACTGAACCAGCTGATATTAATTTGCACTGACGAGGGGCATTCTAATTACTGATAGATTTCAGCTGGTGTCTTTGGCTTTTTTTAATGCCTTTTTGCACCTCCCTTTCTTCATGCATTCAATACTTTCCCCCTGTGTCATTCCATTTTATTCCACAAAACTTAATTTCTGAACTTATTTTTTTTTTTTCTTTCTTTGTATGTATGTATTACTCAATAGCACCTTTAGAAATATATTTACTGGGAAAAATGGTGACGTGTTCAGTACTTATTTTACCCGCTGCATGATGAGCCATGCCGCAGCTCTGTGATCGAGGCGCTCTCTTGTCATGTACGTCATGTGGTCGAAACAAGCACGGGCAGTTTTTAAAATGTTGTACATGGTTTAAAAATGTGGAGGCTTATTGGAAGTTTGATACTGTAAAGTTAGTTAAAGCACCAACAAATACTGGGATGTATCTTGAGATGGGATCGAGTCATGTTACGGTATATTAGGCAGATAGTCATAAAATACCACCATCTTTCTATAATTAGACTTATTGCATACTTGCATCTGGTGATGCTTAAAGTGATCTTTGATTGATGGCTTCTCTCTCTTTGCTATAATACAATTAAAGGGGTTGTAAGCTATAGGTTGTAACACATGACCCTGCTGTGTGCCGTACACTGATGTGAATTCATGGGTTTGAAAAGAACCCACAAATTGAAAGAGTTACCCATCACTGTCCCAAGTACAAAATCCCCAAACCTTTTAAGAGTTTTGATTTCTTTTGATATCTTTATTTTCAAAAACAGATATGTGCCGAAGAGATAACAGACACCAGGGTGGCAAACCTTGAGGTGTCAGCCCGCAGGCTGGACAAAAAGGTAATATGGGTCATTTTGAACAGGTTAGGTCGGACATCTTTATCATTTCAACTGCCCTGAAGTACCGCTAATAATCATTTGGATGTGGATTCTCAGTTTTTGTGGTGGTCCGACCCTTTCCTGGAGTTCTACAAGCAAACAGAAACAGGATGGCAACTGGCTCACAGGACCGAGGTAAACGGGTACAACCGGCAACTCATTGCTCTGCTGCCACAGAATGATTATTGACCTGTGGCTCATCCTAACCCCGTTTCTGTAGGTGGTAAAGAACAACTTAAACCCAATATGGAGACCCTTCGGCATCTCACTGCGATCTCTCTGTGGAGGAGATGTGGAGAGACCCATAAAGGTAATTTAGTTTTTCATTTCAGTCCTCTATCCTCAGTTAATAAGCCCTGTACAAATGCAGCCCAATAACACAACCACCTCCCTTAACGGTAGACTTAGTTTTTTCCTTTTATCATTTTGAGATCAGCTTGATTGAACATCAACATACTCTAACATACTAATGATTCATTTCTGTGATTGCATTTTCTTTTCGTCTTGCAATGCTCCCAAACTTAAAACACGCTGCACCCCAGCTGGATAGGTGATGTGTGTGTGTGTGTGTGTGCACCATTCATGACGTCCCCCACCTGAAGGTGTGCCTTTTTGATATGTTCTTTTTACTCGATTGAGTTAGTCCCATTGCATATATTGTATTTCCCATTGATAACTAGGGGTGAAATGTCATTGATTACTTGAGCATGTGGGGTGTGGCCCTTTTTTAAATTTGTTGTAGGGTTAGACTGGTTTTGGACCAAACGTACACTGAAAATATGATGAAGTTTCCACGCTGACCACACATAGTGAATACTTTATGTTTTAATAATGTTTATGTAACTTCTACGGCCAGAGAAACTTGCCATTTTAGTACAAGGGGGAGGGGGGGATTTTCCATAGTAGTCTCAAAAAAGACGAGCTATCTGCATTCCATTTCAAAATGTTTATACACCGAAATTGTTTTTAGTAACTACTTCAGAAAATCATATCAACATTAATTTCTTCATCCCGTCTTGATGCTTAGTTAGTCTCTATCTAGAACATTGTCACTCCTTATGGAAAATCTCTCTGTTTGTCCTCAGGTTGACTGCTACGACCACCATGAAAACGGCGCACATGACCTTATCGGGAGCTTTAAAGCCACACTGGCTGAGATGCAAATGGGAACACACGTTTCCCCAGTGAGACATTTGTGTGTGTGTGTGTGTGTGTGTGTGTTAGATTCCAGCTCTACCAATAAAAGCCTTGTTGTTGTTGTTTTTATTATTTTAACTGGCATAAATATGACTCATGATTTCACTTGCAGGCTGAATTTGAGTGCATCACCCCAAAAAAGCTAAAGAAGAAAAACTATAAAAACTCTGGAGTCATTTGCATCAAGAACTGCCAGGTGATGATGATTCAGAAGAAAATGGAATGGAACACCATTTCAATTTGTCTTAATTGATTTCAATATATTTGTTACTACAGTCTTTATTGAGCACTGCTGCACACAGTTAACGTTAATGTTGTTTCCCCCTTGTTTCAGGTGGTGAAGGAGTATACCTTCCTGGATTATATTATGGGGGGTTGTCAAATCAACTTCACTGTGAGTTTGGAAATGTCAGACACAAGATGTTATTACTTTTACTTCTCTTCACAATTTTTAATCAGCAGACCACACTGTCTGACTGTGCTGTCTTATTAGTAAAAATTTTTTAGTAATTACTTCCAGGTTGTGTGCCTCTCTGACACTTGCAGAAGCTAAGTGTATATATATTTATCCATCCTCAAATAATTTTTTTATCCTCTCCCGGACTCGGGCCAGATTGCCATTGACTTCACCGGCTCTAACGGGAATCCCAGCTCTCCCCAGTCCCTCCACTACATCAACCCTGAAGGCTATAATGAATACCTGACAGCCATCTGGGCGGTGGGTAATGTCATCCAGGACTACGACAGGTAAACGCAAACTCTGCTTCATCCCACATCATCCCACCACTTTAATTCTCCATTGCCCAGTTGACGTTGACGCAGATCCAAGCAAGAGTTAAGCCGGTCGGCTGCAAATGTAACCGGTTGTTTTCTGACGTCTGATCTGAAAACTTAAGTTTGCCTGCTAACAATGGTCACGCTCCACAGGACTAAGTTTTACGGCTCTGTTCTCCTGACTCATGTGCCTTGTGTAGTGTCATTAATGTTATACCTATACCTGTATTTTTTCTGTCCTTTTTTTGTAGCAACAAGATGTTTCCTGTCTTTGGTTTTGGAGCCCAGCTCCCTCCCTCCTGGCAGGTATGAAGACATTTCTTGAAGGCCTTAAAAATCCTTATCGTCTTAAGCAAAAAGCCATTTATTCATTATTAACAGGGGGTTAACGCAACTAACAAACTGCCTCATAAACAACTTTTGGAGGATAACATTTTTTTATAAATAAATAAATTTTTTATAAAGTTGGTAAAACTTGTTTTCAACAAGAGAAACGATAAGGGGCATAGCAATAACGTGTTTTCTGACTTGTTCCGTTTTAGAATTCAGAAGTTGATGTGCAATTTTCATGGGCTGCATTGTAAAGCTCTTATTTGTTTATTTATCTATCCTTAATTCATGCTTACAGGTTTCCCATGAGTTTCCTATCAATTTCAATCCAGCAAATCCATTCTGCGCAGGTGAGTCCAACTCTGTCACAAGATGTGAAATGTGAAGCGGTGGCTTCGTATAAGTTGTTCAGTAATGCCGTGCGTGCGGCAGATAGATGCTGCGGTTAACTATCTGCATCTGAAGTCTCTAGTGACTGGCTGGAGAAAATAAACATATACATACAAACCAAGGCGTGCATGTACACACACGTTTTCCTTCGGCATAACTGATGCCGCTCTTTTCTTTAACCACAAAGTCAGAATCCCTTCCAAGTAAAATTCCGTCGTATGTTCATCCTCAACTGCCCACATCGTCAACTTCACATCTCCTCACACACCTCTGTTTTGTTCTCTTTGGCGGCACCTATCCCATCAGCCCTGTCACCTTAGTGTCATTCACATGTATTTACATGAAAATCTTTAAGATTTATTTTCGTGACACCCCACCCTGCAATTAGGTCAAAGTGTTCCATCGGATAATCTGGCCAAAAACCTGTCATCTCTAATGCATTTGTGTCTAAATCATTTACTCATGTTTTTACTATTTATTGGAAGATGCCTTCTCTTTCATTAAGAATACATGAAGAAAACTTGACAAAGTTGAAACCTGAACCCACGCCTTTCTCATGTGCGTAATAATATGTTTGCGAAATTCCAACACTGTGATGAACCAGATCCACTGACTTGCAATGACTTTTGGATGCATGCCTGTATAAACACTTGCAAATAGGTGTGTTGACATGAGAACTTAAACTTTATCACTGTTCATTTTCACAGAGTGTGTTTAGTGTGTTTAGTGTGTTTAGTGTGTGTGTGTGTGTGTGTGTGTGTGTGTATGTATGTATGTATGTACGTACGTACGTCTGACATCTGCGTGGCTGTGTTGCCTCTGGCCCCAAGCATCAACATAGCCAGAGCTGAAGAGATGCTGAAAGGGGAGTAGAAGACATTCACTGTCTTGTCGCCATCACTCAGCTTTTTGAACAAGGCCAGAGAGAAAGTGGTGTTGGCCTTGGATGTCTTGGATGTCTTGGATGAGGTGGATGTTTCCATTGTGTCTGATACAGAGCGGAGCGTTACTCATCGCGTTATAAACCGAAGCATATCTTTCGTCTGATAACTTTCTGTTTCCCTGATTATGCAAAAAAAAAAAAAAAAAAAAGTTCAAATTGGAACAGGAATCCCTCTTTTTTCCAGAATATTTCTTCGTCTGCATGTTCGGGGACCACACGAGTGGTGTTTCCGAGATGCTACTGGTTTTCATGAAATTCATGTCTTCGGCCCCTTGGTTGAAATTTGCAGTTGTAAAATGCATTTTTGTGTGTGTGTGTGTGTGTGTGTGTGTGTGGCAGGCATACAGGGTGTGGTGGAGGCCTACCAGCAGTGTCTCCCCCGGTTGAAGCTCTGGGGCCCCACAAACTTCTCTCCGATTATCAACCATGTGGCCTGCTTTGCCAGACAAGCTCTCCGGCAGAGTGTGGCCTCCGTGAGTAGACTAATTGTTTTCGCAAAATAAAAAACAAATCTCAGGACATGTTGTGGCAAATGAAGATGGCGACAGGATTCGGATAACCAGCGGGGTTCAAGAGTACAATCTTACAACAAGTTCAAACAACTCCAAAGAATCAGAATGATATAGCTCCCTTCACGCCACTTTTGTTGCGTTTTCCAGACTCTCTCTAGGAGTGTAACGGGGTAAGTTAGGACCCAAGCGCAGTACGACCGACACAGAACTTTCGTTAAAGAAGGCTTTATTGAATGCAAAAACAGGGAACACCCAAGGCGTCAGGGGAACAGGCAGACGGAGACAAGAGGGAGCTGAGGCTAAACTCGTAGTTGGCTTATGACTTCGATCTGCTCCACCTCCAACTTCTGGGATTCAGCTCTGCATCTCCTGAAGTAGGTGCCTCATTATTTCAAAAAGGAGTAGACGGTCAACCTGTTATCTTTTGGTTTGTCAAAAGGGAGTTGCTGTGGCTCCACGGTGAACTTCATTTTCATGGTCAACTTGTTATCTTTGGTTTGTTACTTTTATACGAATATACCACAAAGCGCTATTATTATACACACATCTAGTAAGTTTCGGAATGCAACACATCTAGTAAGTTTAGATTTGGTTTTTAAACATTCTTCAAGTAAACAGATTATAATTCACACTGATTATCACTAGAAGCGCTTTAAGGCACAGTTTTCTCACAATTTCCACCAATCAGATTCTAGCACGTCAACCCGAAAACTTGAATATCTTTTACTTTCCCACATATTCGCGCGTACGTTGTTCAGGTCAAATTGAGATCTTCGCTGGTCATTGAATGTCTTTGGCAAGTCACATCATCCTTCAACAGACACTCCTAAATCAAACGGTTGTTGGATTCAGTTTTGAGAGCAGGACCAGCTGATACAAGGAAAAAAAAAAACATACCTGTTGTTTTACTGATTTTGTTCCCTTTATTACCACAAACAGTTTTTTCAGTTCATCTGGCACATTGTAATAACCCATTTCAGTTTTTGATACCTCGATGGCTTCAAATGTCAAAAACATTCTCCATGATCACTCATCAATCCAAACAAACTGCAAATAACCAGGAATACAATAATGTTCTAATAGTTAATAATTGTAAACTTAATATGTGGCATTGTCAAATTTTTTTTCTCCTTTCTGTCCATCTGCAGCAATACTTTGTGCTGCTCATCATCACAGATGGCGTGATCACAGACATGGACCAGACACGCAGCGCTATTGTGGAGGCCTCTCGCCTACCCATGTCCATCATCATAGTGGGTGTGGGCGGGGCAGACTTCAGAGAAATGGAGTTCCTTGACAGCGATGACAAATTGCTGTGTTCGTCCAGGGGCGATGTCGCCTCGAGAGACATCGTCCAGTTTGTGCCCTTCAGAGATTTTCAAGTAAGCAGCGGCCCAAACCTTTTATACTTCTGCACCAGAGTTATTGTGTGCCCGTAAAAGGGATTTTTAAAGGTGCAATATATGGGATTCAGAGCATTACTATAGCAGCAAACAACTTAGTTTTTACTGCTAATTACTCTTCACAATGATGTACCACCATCAACCTGCCTTCTCTCGAGCCTTCTTTTGATGTCATTGATCAGCATGAGCTGTCAACAGAACAGACACATGCACACACACAAGCATTGTCCCGAACGTGGCTCAGACTATCTTTTGTTTTTGTAACATTGTCATTGCAGGGGAGCAGCGTGGCCCTGGCCCAGAGTGTCCTGGCAGAGCTGCCTGATCAAGTGGCCTCATTCTTCAATTCTTACAAGCTGAAACCTTGTGTCGCTGACCCGTCACCGACAGTTGGGTTAAATTAACCCCCCCACCCCCCAAAAAAAAAACTCATCTTCACTCCCTATCTGCATCTCCTTCCCCCTCTTTCTGCATCTACTGTATGGAGTGTCACAAATGAACGCCATTAAATGACTGTGGGTAACAAGGACAAGCATAAGCGATTTGACTTGATTTAAAGTTCATAAAATAAGATTTGCTGTGTCCAAGAGACACGACGGCTTGTGTAGCGCATGTAACACCGCTAATGTAATGCTTGACATGGTGGTATTGCTTTGTTGACTACGTGTCATTCTCTTTTCTTTCTTTTCCTTGTATTACGTCTTCTCTGCCGTTACTTTGCGCAACCTCGAAATGCTGCAATTCCTACAGACACCTTGTGTGTCTTAACCACCAACCATCTGAGAAAGCAGTGGGTTCACGTGGTGTGTGTGTGTGTGTGTGTGTCTTCGGTCTGTCCAGGCAGTGAGCTGTGATGACAGGTTGTCTCATCACCGTCTCATTTGGACACTGTTCCTTCACTCCTGGTTTTCGTCTGTACACGCGGGCGTAGTTTAATTTATGTTTGGGTGTCATTCTGAGCGTGATCTTAAATTTAGTACTAAGTTTGAGCTTTTGAGGGAATGTGTGTATTGAGCATGAAAAGTGTAATCACGTTTTTTAACTATTGTAACATTAGGAGATCAATTAGATAAACAAAACATCTGCCACACCCTGCTGGGGAAATCGTTTGAAGCCAAATGTATCTTTGGGGCGTTTTGCCACAAGTGGCGTCACATCAGGGCAGCAATCTAAAACTTGGTTTCCAACTAAATATATTAAGCAATGTACGCAACTGTCAGTAAGAAATAACACACATACTAATAATGAATTCAGTAAAAATGTTTAGTGTAGTGTAGTCTTTTGGATTCTTTTATCGAGACTGTTGGGGGTTCAAGTTGGATGGCTGGAAAGAAGCACTAAAGATAAACAACAACAACAAAAACCTCTCGCTGGACATTGTGTCCATGAACGTCCACAACACTGAACCACAGTCCTCTTAAAGTGGGTGTTTGAGGAATCTTCATGCGGTTGATGCTCAAGTTTTGTCTGACTATCGCAGCTTTGACCAAATACTTGTGATTTAAGTCCAGGTTGAACCACAGGAAGTCCTTAACATTTAATCAAATGTCCACTTTTTTTATACTTATGGATTTTGTATATTTATGACCATTGTATAACCCGAATGATGTATTATATTTAGCTTGGTGATGTACCAGCTTTACTATATTTTGTGTACGCTGACAAAATGGTGTGTGCGTTAGATAGAGGGTGCGCCTCTCTGGGCCCTGGCGCAGTGGGCCCGCCCACCTCGGCGCGAGCTCCTCGGTCTCTGTTTTAACAGCAACACCGCAGCACTCAGACCGCTAACGTTAGCTGTTAGCCCACAAGGTAGGACGTGTGGAGTGAAGGCTCCTTTTGACAATGTGCTGTTTTTTGCCGTTAAAGTAAATGTGACGTGAGACGGAGGTTTTATGCGCTGACGTTACTGCTTCACGTTACTTAAAGCTACAGGACTCTGTCACGGGATCTTTACGTTAACTTAGCTGAAACAAAATAGGCGTCACCTCGTTCCAGTTAACCATTACTAAGTCAACGTTCGGTAGTTAATTTAGTAGTTAACCTAATACCCGTTTTATTTGATCGACTTTTAACAGCAAACGTGAGTGAGGTGTCTCACGCGACGTCCGCCGCAACCTTAGTAACGTTAACGTTCGCCAACGTTAGTAACGTTAACGTTCGCCAACCTTAGTAACGTTAACGTTCGCCAACCTTAGTAACGTTAACGTTCGCCAACGTTAGTAACGTTAACGTTCGCCAACCTTAGTAACGTTAACGTTCGCCAACCTTAGTAACGTTAACGTTCGCCACAGCTCGGCCCGTTAGTGTTGGTTTCCGTACCGCTACGGTAACTAGCTACGTTACAACGTCAGTCCCTTCTCTTTATAATGGATAGACCACACACACTACAGTGTTTTACTGTGATTCCCCACTGTGTGGCAAAGCACAGATACAGTCCAGCAGCTGTATTTGATTGAAGCTAAAGGGGCTGTTAAGTGCATCTTTTGTGAACCAAATCATACAGTGTCTTATATACAAGGTGCTCTACTCGCTGTACATTTCTATTAACTGTTAATAAAAAAATGTATTAAATGTTTACTGGGTCCTCTGGGTGCAATTGTTTTAGAGAACACAGATGGCTGCTGCTCTCAGTATGAGCCACAGGTGTGTTATGCAATGTTCCCTTTTTACATTTTGTAAGAGTGTGTGACTGTGTTTCTGTTCATCAGTTTGTGTGTGTGAGAGTCCTCCAGGCTGTGATGGCAGCAAGTGGAGCCCCGGGGCCAAAGGTCACTGACTGTATGACCAAGGTGGCACTGAGCATCTCCTGTGAGAATCTGCTCGACATGGACACGTTCTCAAAGTCCGACCCCCTGTGCGTGCTTCTTATGAACAGCTCGGGGCCTCACTGGTGTGAGGTAAGAAGGTCGATCTTAAAAAAGGGCCAAAATTATCCTCATCTTTACGTACATCCCACAACTGCACTGGCTGTCACTTTGGACACGTCGACGCAAAAGATTGTCTGACTATGTACAAATCTAGTCTTTGACTCTGAAACATGTGTCTGTGTTAGATTGGCCGGACAGAGAAAATCCAGAACTGCCTTAATCCCAAGTTTTCCAAGACCTTTGTCATTGACTACTACTTTGAGATGGTGCAGAAACTGAAGTTTGAGGTCTACGACGTTGACAGCAACAGTCTGCAAGATGCTGACTTCCTGGGGGAACTGGAGTGTACCATGGGACAGGTTGGCACACTTTGCTTACTATAAAAAAAAAAAAAAAAAAAAAGTCATCATCATGCTTCTTTCTTTTCACTAGGGTTGAGCATAAAAAACGCATATTAACCCTTTTCTTTATACTTTAAATTCGTGGCCTGGGTAGATGAGAGAACTCTTTGATTCAGGAAAGTGCTTTTCTGTCCAGGTGGTGTCCTCTCAGAAACTAACACAACCGCTCGTCATGAAGGACAAGAAACCAGCGGGGAAGGGAACCATCACTGTGAGTCCCTGTCGTTCAGATTGACCACGACATTTGGCACACGAGATATTTGATGTGTTCCCTGGCTTACTGTATTTGCACTTGTTTGATATTTTTACATCTGTTTCATGTTTTGTAGATATGTGCTGAAGAAATAACTGACAACAGGGTGGTGGAATTTGAATTTGCAGGAAGAAAGCTGGATAAAAAGGTATTGATTGCTACTGCACATTTTGTATAATTTTTTTTAGAAATTCAAAAATATTAAGACGTTGTAGCTTAGATGCGTAGGATGAATGAATAATTCTCTCTTATCGTCTCGCGATGTGTTTGGTTGTACTGATGGGACATAATTCCCACAATACTGGAGATTATATGTTAATATTTCTGAGTGAGCAGGATTGTGGTGCAGCTGGAGAATCTAGTTTGAAAGGGACTCGGCAGCTGGCCCCATCCGATTTAAAGCTGAACAAACAAAATAAAAATGTGGCCTAAATACATAGTCATATTCCACCACTTCATCATCCATTCAGGAAATGCAAGACTGGTAAACAATTAACTAATGGACAACACTGAAGAAAAGTATCTTGTGTTCACTTATTGACACTTTTCCCTCGCTCTGACCCATTAATATTTCCACGTCCGCTGGAATAAAATGAAGGCTCTGCCTTTTATTTATCTGTTGCCACGGTGAATCGCAGTATTGGAGCTCCATTGATGATGATGGCTTTTGTCATTCACCACGCACAAGCTTAGCTCAGACTGAACATACTCAGAGTTAAATAAACTGACTTGAATTGTTTTCTCGCTTATTTCCAGGATTTCTTTGGCAAGTCCGACCCTTTCCTGGAATTCTACAAGCAGGCGGAAACTGGATGGCAGCTCGCTCACAGGACAGAGGTACGGACATAATCACTGTGTCTCATGTCGTCACCTTCCTAAAATAATGGCCCAGGTCATTTTTTTGGACAAAAAATATTTTGTTGCCTACATCATCTCCTCATGATGCTGGCGACCTCGGGTAAAATCGCCTACATCCTCAGTTAAAACAGACCATGCAATTCTACCCCTGTAGTATAATGGCCTAGGACAGTATTTCTCAAACTGTGGGGCGCAGTGGTATTACAGGTGGGGCTCAGGGGGAAATGCAGAATTATTTTATTTCAAGAACTTTATTGAGAACTTTACATATTCCAAAAGTACAAAGTACACGAACATAAAACTAAGTCATTGATAAATACATGGCAAAATGCCTGTACTTTTGTGTAAATGTTTACGTTACGCCGTTAACAGGTTACGCTTGTGCATGCGCGGTGGCCAAGATCCTTGGCCACTCACACGTGTAGCTTAGTGTGCAAAATGAAGAGACATTTGGTAGGCGGGAAAAGAAAAGCAACCGCCGGCGATGCAGCCAAGACAAACGGCAAGAAGCCAAGAAGGAAATATGATGACACCTATCTCGCTCTGGGATTCACAGTGAATGCAGTAGGAGATGAGGAGAGACCAGTCTGTGATTTATGTCTGAAAACTCTGGCAGCGGACAGTATGAAACCCAACAAATTAAAAAGACACTTAGAGACATTACACCCCACTCACGTCAATAAGCCACTGGAGTTCTTTCAGAGAAAACTTGGTGAATACCGCAAGCAGGCAAATCACTTTGTAAAAGTGGCATCAGTCACCAACAAAGCACAACTGGCATCATACAAGGTCGCATACACAATTGCGCAGTGCAAGAAAGCCCACACCATCAGCCAGGAGCTCAGACTCCCTGCAGCTCTCCATATGGTTTCAACAATGCTCGATGAGACAAGCGCCGCAAAATGGAAGACTATCCCTCTGTCCATGAGCCTGGATTGACAGTGGCCGTATGAAGTCTGCAATCCCGTTTTAAAAAGATTTGTCGTGGAAAGCAGGCTCACTGCAGCCACTGATACTGAGACAACTTGATGGCTCAAACATATCTGCACTGATTTTGTTTTGTTTTGCACAGGTTGCACGTTATTGTTGTTTTGAAAAGATATGCAGTGTAAAACTCAGCAAAACTCTTTATTGCCAAATATTTGAACTTGTTTTGTTTAGTTTTTCACAGGTTGCACTTTATTGTTATTACCTTGGAAATATATTTAGTGCAAAAAAGGTTAATTGCAGCCACAAAAAGCTATGTTTTTGCCAAATATTAGTTATTTTTTGCACTGATAAAACTTTATTTACATCGTTCTAACAAAGTGATTTGTTTTTGTCTGATGGAGCAATCTGGTTTATTTGAAAGTGATTGCAATTTTCTTAATTCTATTATTTGAAAAAGCATGGATGGAGGAGTCACAAAATGTTATTTCAAAATTGCTGTGTTCAACAAAATTCAACATGGACCATTTTGTTACAATTTTGTTGGGGCGGTGGGGCATGAACATTTTTCTTCCTCCAAAGTGGTGTGTGACAGAAAAGGTTTGAGCACCACTGGCCTATGTCAAGAGTGTGACTTAGGACGTTTTATTTGATGTTTTCTGAAAAACCTGAACAAATGATTTGGGCCATTATTTTTAGGAAGGTGACGATGTGGTCCTTAAGGGCTCTTGGACAGTGCGTGGGCAAGTGAAGTCATGACTAAATGTGTTTTGACAGTTTGAAGTGTATGCGGTGAATGCATGTCAACTCTCAAAATGATCTTTGATCTGTGCAGGTGGTGAAGAACAACCTAAACCCAACATGGAGACCATTCCGAATCCCGCTGCAGTCACTCTGCGGAGGTGACGTGGAGAAATCTATAAAGGTACACACACACACACACACACACTCACACTCTCTCACACTCACACGTTGACTGAAAGACATTGTAACAGATGATGTCAGCCTTTTTTTTTTTTTTCACGCTGCATGTCGGAATATTTAGGGTTTTTATTGGGGGGAGGGGACATTTTACAATCCTTCCTGTGTCATCCTGGCTTAGGCAGTGTTACCTAACGTGTCAATGAAACGGCGACTGGAACGTCACTCCGGATGTAAAAGCTTGTCTGCCTAGCATTCCTGAATTAATTAGAATTTTCCAAAGTGCCTGTGAGATTTGGCAAAACTGATACGGGGAACATTACAAAGTGGGATAATCTCAAAGAATAGCCCAAATGTATTTTACAGATTGTCTCATACATTAATGTGAAAGAATGTTTTTTTTTTTTCTTTTTTTTTTTTTTTTTTTTTCAGCCTGACAACAAACACACACACTTTTGATCCCTGAAGCGTTTTGGTTTTGTCATGGCTGAATCAAGGCCACAATGAGCACCCTGCCTGTGTCTGATAATCTTGGTACAATTAAGGAAAATGTATTTTAGCCTTAGTTTTATAAGTGTTGTTTTTTTTTGTTTCCATCCTCTAACCCTGTAAAAGCACACTTGTCAGGAAGGGATGCTTTCCAGTCTGCGGTGCAAGTGAGTTTACTGTCTCCACCGTGAGTGCTCTTCACGCAACGGATGCAGTGTCTTTGATGGGACAGGCCAAAGTCCTCTACGCATCTATGTCTGTCTTAAAGGACGACGTCCACAATTTCAGGAGTCTGGCTCATTGGTCCACTTACCTGTTGAATGACGAGAGCATTACCGCCCCCATCATCCGGGGGTCCGTGTCCACGGCTTGATTTGATTGGTTTACGTGTAATAGAACACCGTGCTGTTAATCACAATAAACCTGGCTCCATTATGTATTTTATGTTAAATATATTTAGTTAAAGTATATGAAATATGTAAATCCGTGGGCCACACAATGTAAGATAACATACGTTCCTGTCGGTGCTCGTGGCCTACTTTTTACTCAGCATATTTATTATTTATTTGAACCTGATAAACATTGCATTAGGTTTCACAACGGGTAAGTTGACCACTGGGAAAGATTCCCAAAAGGTAGACGCTTTCTGTTAAAATGGATTCCTTTTCTTTTAGTCACCCATTAACCGTCCTAGCTAATCATGTGGTAGACCGACTAGCATCCCACAGTCTGTCTGACCCGTACTGGTGGCTCCATGCTGTGTGTCCACCTGTTGCCTGTTCTCTCAACACTGAAGGTGCTCAGAAGCTGCAGGGTGCAGATTCTGAGGGAAAGGGGGGGGGAGTAGTGGGACCTTTCCCCCCCTTTCGTTTTGCCAATTAGAAGGCTTGCGTGTGCGTGTTTCTGTTTCTATTCAATATCGGGGGTGTTGTCTGACATTTGACGCTTCACCCCCCTCTCAAAGCATGCTTTTTTCTTTCTTTGACTCATCTGCTTTGATTTTCACACACTGATGCTAGTTGATCTAGTTTCCCTCTCAGGAGAATTGATTGGATTGGTCTTGTTTCTCCGAACTGTTTGTGTTTCCCAGGTAGATTGTTATGATTACAACAACAGTGGATCTCACGACTTTATCGGATCATTTGAGACCACACTCTCCGGAATACAGCAGGACTCACAAACATATGCGGTGAGCTCTCTCTCTCTCTCTCTGTGTGTGTGTGTGTGTGTGTGTGTGTGTGTGTGTGTGT
This sequence comes from Ophiodon elongatus, assembly GCA_016806645.1. NCBI lineage: Eukaryota > Metazoa > Chordata > Actinopteri > Perciformes > Hexagrammidae > Ophiodon > Ophiodon elongatus. Next base: position 200,295 of record JACSYO010000846.1, read on the forward strand.
GTGTGTGTGTGTGTGTGTGTGTGTGTGTGTGTGTGTGTGTGTGTGTGTGTGTGTGTGTGTGTGTGTGTGTGTGTGTGTGTGTGTGTGTGTGTGAGAGACGCTCCTGACACTCGTGTGTTGTGTCTGTGCTCCTCTCAGGCTGAGTTCGAATGCATCAATAGCAAGAAGAAACAGAAGAAGAAAGGATACAAAAACTCTGGCGTTATCATTGTAAAACATTGCAAGGTACTGCAGCTTTCCTATTCTTTTCCTCTCTGAACTAATTGTTTTCCTTTGTTTAGAACATGCATACTGACACAGGAAGTCTCAGTTGCGTGAGTTAGAGATGTTCAGATGAAAGTAGACCAGCACCTCAGCATGCATGTTGTTGCATCCATTTTTTTGGAACAGTGATATGATTTCTGTCAACAATATTTATTTTCAGATAGTGAAGGATTATACATTTCTGGATTACATAATGGGCGGCTGTCAGATCAACTTCACCGTGAGTACTCCATCTTTTTATGACTCTTTGAAGAAACGATGGCAAAAAAAAAAAAAATATATATATATATATATATATATTTCTTTACTTTATTTTTTTAATCCATCCCCCGGGGCAGATTGCCATTGACTTCACCGGCTCTAACGGAGATCCCAGCACTCCCCAGTCCCTCCACTACATCAACCCTGAAGGCTATAATGAATACCTGTCTGCTATCTGGACAGTGGGTAACGTCATCCAGGACTACGACAGGTACATGGATTGTTATCCATAAAGTTTTATGTTGGTAAACAAAAGTAGAGGAACAATGCACCACAGATCCTGTAAGCAGAGTTTACAGGATCCCGTCACCGGGAAACACCGATGTCAAAGTTAAGGGCTCTATTGTAATCCTTTTGTATGTCTGAAGTTACCACGACAACAACACCTGTTCTGTTTCACTTCCTGTAGTGACAAGATGTTCCCTGCTTTTGGATTTGGAGCCCTGATCCCCCCTTCGTGGAAGGTGGGTGTTTGTGTTAGTTGGTTAGCACGTTGGATCGGCATTTGGCTGTGAGACGTGTTGTGGAATCACTGTTACTCGAGTCGTCTCGGAGAAGTCTCCAGAGCCAGATTGATAGTTGTTTGTGTTCACAGGTCTGCCACGAGTTTCCCATCAACTTCAACCCGTCAAATCCGTTTTGTGCAGGTTAGAACAGACGTGTGTGTGTGTGTGTGTGTGTGTGTGTGTGTGTGTGTGTGTGTGTGTGTGTGTGTGTGTGTGTGTGTGTGTGTGTGTGTGTGTGTGTGTGTGTGTGTGTGTGTGTGTGTGTGTGTGTGTGTGTGTGCCTTTACTGCAGAGTGACTGCAGGACTCCACATGCGCAGACCTTTGAGAATTTCTGTGTTAATGGTCCTGTTTGTCCTTTTGAGATGGAACAGGATGTGGTGAACCTTCACGGATTTGATTTTGGCACAGTATGACAAGAGATTGCCAACATTTTTGTTCTTCCACCAAAAATGTGGTACAGGATGTTCCGATCCTACATGTAACTTCCACAACAACAAAATAATAATTAACAATTGACGTTTGAGTCACTTATCAATCAAGAAATAAGTAAATGCATTGCTCAACAGTTTGCCCTTGTCCCATGAATCAGTGGTGCAGGTCACCTACGATCGTGCTGGATTTCAGGCAAATATGTATAAAATGATAAACAGTATGTCCCATAAGACTTAAATTCTGATCACCTGTGTGTGTGTTTTTAGGTATAGAGGGTGTGGTGCAGGCCTACCAGCAGTGTCTACCCCAGGTGAAGCTTTACGGACCCACAAACTTTTCCCCCATCATCAACCACGTTGCCCAATTCGGCAGGCAAGCCATGCAGCAGGAAACTGCCTCTGTGAGTCGCTGCAAGTTGCTACAACTCCATCACATATATCACAATTATGCTTTTGGTCTTGAAGTAGCTACCAAACCAATACCAACCCCCCCTCCTCCCCTCCCCTCCCCCACATGATACCAATCGTTCTGTTGCTGTTGTTCCCTCTGATGTCGATGTTTCCGCAGCAATACTTTGTTCTGCTGATCATCACTGACGGAGTGATCACAGACATGGATAAGACGCGCAGCGCCATCGTCGACGCCTCCCGCCTGCCCATGTCCATCATCATCATTGGGGTCGGGGGGGCCGACTTCAGTGCCATGGAGTTCCTGGATGGGGACGACGGGAATTTACGCTCCGCCACCGGCGAGACGGCCATGCGGGACATTGTGCAGTTCGTGCCCTTCAGGCAGTTCCAAAACGTAAGCTGCATCACGACGCAACGTCTTTCACTGGCATGCGCTTCTTTAATTTCCTCAATAATGCGTACGTTTCAATATCTTAAACGTCTTATTTCAGGCAGGCAGTGTGGCCCTTGCCCAAAGCGTACTGGCAGAGTTGCCTGACCAAGTGACCTCCTTCTTCAATTTATTTGACCTGAAGCCTCACGTCGAACACAGTCCTTCCTAGAAATGTAGGAGCACCTCCAGCCCCCCCCCCCCCTTTCCTCTCCTCCTCCCCCTGCATTTGATCCAAAGCTGCATACATACATATATAAGCTGTTTCCTGTGTTTGTGTGAAGCTAAAACAACTACATACAGTCACAGTAAGTGTTTAGTGACGCGTTCAGTGAAACAGATGGAGGTGGAGACGCAAAGATGTGCCACGTTCCTCTGTGAAGTCCAGAGTCCCTCACTCGAGGAGCTGACCTCAAGGAAACATGCTGATCATTCATGAGATGAGCTCCCTGCGCCTCTCATTTGGTTCTCTCTCTCTCTGCCGCTTCTCTTTAGAGTCCTCCAGAAATGCTGGCTCAGAGTGTCTTGGCCGAAGTCCCAGGTCAGGTGGCGAACTTCTTCAATAACATGCATTTGAAGCCCCCCCACACCGACACGCCTCGCCCCTGATCTCTCGGCGTCAGCAACCCCCCCCCGCCTCCCTCCTCTCTCTCGCTCTCTCTCCCGAGTGGCCAACCTTCCCCCCCAGTATGCCGCATGAGCATGTGACATCCAGTCTATGCAGGCATTATAAATACTACGTACCACTAGTATAAAGCCATAGTACACAGATGTTGTGTACATTTACTAACATGTACTTAATTTAAGCATTTAATGTGCTGCCTCTATACATCTCAATAGGATTGTTATTTGATTGATCTTCACAATCTGCTGCATTCATGTAAAGTACTGTGACTTGATTCCAGGTCATTACCATCGTATCGGTCTGTCCGAACATCTCATAGACAGTACCGGAGCACTTTACGTGTCCTCCGTGTTTATGCTCATAATGAAGCATATGTTTCCATTGAAATCATGGAGTTTGGACAAAGCTGTGCTATATCAAATATTATATATATATATATGTGATGTTTACATAATGATCCAAACACAATGGATGAATAGGTTTGTCTAAATTAATACCTTTTGTAGATTTTTTTACACTCGCAAAACAGTTACTTTATACCTTTGTTGCTGTTTTTTTTTTTATTTTTTGTTTCTGTTCCAGCTTTGATTCTGACATCTTATTTTGTGATATGAGTGTTAACAGTGAGAATCCTTAGAAGTGATTGATTACATCAGTAAGCTTCATGCATGCAGCTGTGATGCGTATTTGCACCGATGTTCACTAGAAGCTCACTCTTAAGAGTCGTAACACGTATCACTTTACTAAAAATGGCCTTATACATTTCACTAAGTGCCATTGTATATTTAATATACACTATGGCATTGCCTTATTATACTTTTTCATTGACTTTGTTTTTATTGATATTTTATGTAAATATATGCAAGGAAAGAAACACAAACAAAATCTAAGTCAACCTACAAAATAACCAGCTTCTATTTCAATATATCTTTCTTTTTAAATAAAGATATTGGATAATTTAAAAGTGGGGCTTTTGTGTGTGTTTTTTTTTTTTTTTTTTTTTTTTTTTAACATACGCCTTCCTGTCATGATATTACAGAAGTACAGTGTGTACTTTGACAACACAAGACATGTATTGAGTGATACTGTTGTCACGATGCAGCTCCACCCAGAGACTTGATTTATGAGGCCTCACCTCCCAATTTATTGTGAAAGTGTCAACCGGAAGTGTTAATGTAATATTACATTTGACTTTATTCTTTGTTAATGGTTCTCGTGATTGTACAACCATGTGCGTTCAGTGGCATGCAGCCGTTACAGCTACAGCCCACTGTCTTTTCAGAGTTTTGGTTTAAAGGAAACGCCGATAGATTTGGAATGACGTCAGAAGCTGACCTCACGCGATAGAGCTGATGGTTGAGATAGGAATTATGTTTTTGTTTGAGTCAGCGTATAAATACGGGAAATTTAGCGAAACAGAACTTTTACAGCGGTGCAGTTACACACAATGAACACTGGAGTGCACTGTATACTCATCTACCATCTACGGCGGACACACAAAATGTACAAAATATTGTATTATATGTATTTAAAATAAAAGCATGGTTGTTAATTTCCCTCTAGTAGTCAAGACATAACCACGACCTTATTCTGTTTGAGGTATCCTCAAGGATGTCCACATACTGATGTTAATAGTATATTAATGTGTACTTCGTGGACAAACGAGATAAAGCTCTGCAGCGATCCTATAAACAGCGCTGTCATGTGGGTGCTTCTGCCCTCTGGTGGCCACAGGGTGTAACCGCAGAACTATATTTAAATTGTCAAGTTCGCGTCCGTGCAAAAGTAACCACGAGTAATACATTAAGTAATACAGTGAAACTTCCGGTTATGTGCAAAACGACTGAATTTTCCGGTGGTTATTTCAAAATAAAACCTTATTTGACCACCTGACAGCGATGCAACACGCCGCGTGACCACCGGAGTACGGGGGACGTCCATGAGGGTACGCTCTTCACACCCATCAACTCATCGGAGCGTCACGCACGACGTGATGACGTACATTCCTGGTGGGCGTAACTTCGTCACGTTGAAGCTCGAAGATCGAACGTCATTGCGTCACTTTCACATTCTAGAAGGCGAAACCATCCTGTTAAGCTGTGACGCTCACGTCGAGCGGCCAGAACCAACCGACTAAGTATTTTATTATTGTGAGTCCAAACACTTTTAACGGTGAGTTTGAATTTAAATCACCATCTACTTTTGGGCGGAACGTAACGGACCAAAAAACAGCTCTTTATGAATTTACTAATTTAGTAAAAAGCAGCCCGGTTCTCTCCTTCGTACTTTCTCTTACTGTAGCCCAGCCTGCGTCCTTCCCCCGGGCTGGACTTTATTATTGAAGGTGTTACATTTCGGTCGCTGGTTCACCGGACGGTGTCTGAGTGAGGCACCACTGTGTTGTGTCCATGTTTGACTCTACGTTTGTTATTTGCGGCGTAACGCATGTTTATAGTGACATAATTGTCACTGTGTTGCCAGCTCGCGTGAAGTTAACGCCCTCCAAAAAAAAACACATTGTTCATAAAAGTCAGGGCAGTGACGCACACTTATCCACTAAGTTATATCACGTGAACAAACATACTATAATACTATTCGGTGGTGTGTTCGCACAGTGACGTCCCCTCTCTTCTCCAGCTCGTTCCCGGTCTCTGGTGAGACATGGCCTCCCAGTGTGTCACCAAGGTGGAGCTGACCGTGTCCTGTGAGAACCTCCTGGACACGGACATCGGCTCCAAGTCCGACCCCCTGTGCGTGCTCCTGATGAGCAGCTCCGAGTCCCAGTGGTATGAGGTCAGTAGGGTATCTGGATTCATTCAATACCCGAGGAGATTACAGATTGATGCCTATATTTTAGTGAACTGCTGCACCCTAACATTTATTTTGAAAGGCAAAAAGAAAAAAAAGAAGGTATGGTATTCTGAAGAAACCGCTCCCTGCTCTGAGAAACAGATAATGTGGGGTGTTTGAAATCACACGTTTTACCTTTTAGGTGTGGCAGTTATGTCTCTGCTGCTCCCTTGCAAGAGAAAATCTCAACACAGTGTTAATCGTTAACCCCCGAGTAGAGAAGGCACTGTTGCATAGTGTCCGTTTCCTGTTTCTTCAGTTTAATGTGTGCCAATGCCTTCTGCTTTTCTTTTTTCCCTGGATCTCTTGAACTGTGTGCATGTTGAAGCGAAGCATAAAGCGACGCCATCCTTTTTCGTCACAGGTGGAGCGCACGGAGAAAGTCCAGAACTGCCTCTGCCCAAAGTTCGCCAAAAAGTTTGTCATCGACTACTACTTTGAAATAGTGCAGAAACTGAGGTTTGGGATCTACGACATCGACAACAAAACCGTGGATCTGAGTGACGACGACTTCCTGGGGCAACTGGAGTGCACCTTGGGCCAGGTAGGCGTTTGGCTTTACGTGGCGTTGAAGGTTTCAATTCCTCACTTTAGGTTTCCACGAACAAAGTATTCCAATCAGTATAAAGAGTCACTATAAACTCACATAACTATGGCCGTCCCCGACCAAAGAAACACAGGAAAAAATAACCTATCGACTCAAAGGGATGCGGCTCGAAAACTCCCAGTGTTGCCAATCAGACTGATGCTGGACGCTTGGTGTGCTGTGATTACACGCTACTGTTGCAGATCAAGAACCAACATCCCTGATAAGCTCTCGGTGTAACCCGACTCCAGATGTTCCCTGCGCCTGCTTGTTTTGGATGTTTCGCCTCGTTGGTTAGCAGGCGGCTGCGTTGCACTCGTCCACTGCTGCTTCTTTCGTTGACTTGCTTCTGTGTTTTTGTATTTCAGGTCGTGTCCAGTAAAAAACTGACCCGACCGCTGGTCTTGAAGAACAAGTCCCCCGCGGGCAAAGGCACCATCACGGTGAGTGACGGAGAGAGAGCCGGAGAGAAACGTGGCGATGTTGTTGTTGTTGTTGTTTTTTTCCTTCTGTTGTTTATCTTCTATCCTGTGTAGATCAGTGCAGAAGAAATAAAAGATAACAGGGTGGCCAATTTTGAAGTTGAAGCAAGGAAACTAGACAACAAGGTATGAACCTTTAGAAGTATGCCATGCTGTTCTTCATGTTTCAGTATTCAGGTGCTGCACATTGTGCCTATTGGTGTGTTTCATGACGTCACTCGTTCACAGGATTTCTTCGGGAAGTCCGACCCGTACCTGGAGTTCTACAAGCAGACAGCAACTGGATGGCAACTGGCTCACAGGACCGAGGTACTGCTGAGGAGAGAAAGGGCACTGCTTATGCTACTTAACCCCCCCA
>JACSYO010000846.1:210000-242500 GCA_016806645.1 Ophiodon elongatus
TGTGTTTCTTTTAGGTTTCCCATGAGTTCCCTCTCAACTTCAACCCAGCAAATCCATTTTGTGCAGGTATGTATGCAAATCATTGCACTGTATGTACATTTACTTCTACAGTTGTAGACAATGGGTCGTGTGTTGACGCAAGCGTGATCCCTACTGTGTGTGTGTGTGTGTGTGTGTGTGTGTGTGTGTGTGTGTGTGTGTGTGTGTGTGTGTGTGTGTGTGTGTGTGTGTGTGTGTGTGTGTGTAGGCATTGACGGTGTGGTGGAGGCGTACAGGGTGTGTCTGCCTCAGGTCAAACTCTACGGTCCAACCAACTTCTCCCCTATCATCAACCATGTAGCCTGCTTTGCTAAGCAAGCCCTCCAGCAGACCACCGCAGCGGTGAGTATTTGTCTGTTCGCGCAATCACAAGTAAATTGACTGTCGGCTCTCGTGGCCAGGCCATATGGCCGACAGTCATATATATTTATGCTTGTATTTTGGCCTGAGTGAACAGTTATTTTTACCCTCTGCGCTGCCTGTTGCACAATTCAGTGCGACGTCGCCGTAGACTTTCCGATGTGCCACATTGGACGGGATGGGAAAGCCTCTCGGTACTCATCTTTCCAATTCTTCGTGCATCCATTTCACAACGGTGCAAGAGGATTGGAAAATGGCTCGATCCAGAGCAACAGGAGTCTCGTGATAATACCACAGTGATTGGCTGTTGGAGCTATCTTCAGATGCCAGGCCCATGGTTATTAGAGCCGTATGCCCCGGAGAGGCATTACCTTGAGTTGTACGCTCGTCAACAGCTGAATCTATGTGGAAGTCTCTGAACCCCTTGATTTCAGCTGTAATAAATGAATAATAACTCCTTAAAGGTCTTAAGTAATGCCAGTGTTGAATAAATGAATCATCATTAGTTTAAAACATTCACTCTATAACTCGTTTCCTGCGTCTCCTCTAACTATGGAGCGAGGGATTTCTGTGTTTATGGATGTTCTTCGCTTATCTCCAGAGCCACTCTTCCAATCTACGTCCCACTTTAGACCCGCGGCACAAATCCAACAACAAATACGTTTGGATTTGAAACCGAGTACACCTTGATCTACGACGTATTGCGCTTGGGTCTTTATCAAAACGTGCGTACAGTTCAGCCATTTAATAACTCATCTACTGCCTCTGTTGCAGCAATACTATGTTCTGCTCATCATCACCGACGGAGTGATCACAGACATGGATGAGACGCGCAGCGCCATCGTCAACGCCTCCCGCCTGCCCATGTCCATCATCATCATCGGAGTCGGGGGGGCCGACTTCGGTGCCATGGAGTTCCTGGATGGGGACGACGGGCGCCTGCGCTCTCAGACCGGCGAGTCGGCCATGCGGGACATCGTCCAGTTTGTGCCCTACCGGCAGTTCCAAAACGTAAGTCACAGCGGGGGGGGGCGGGGGGGGGGCTCAGACACCCTTTCATAGCTCTGGTTGCTTCGTAGAAGATTAAAATTTTTCTAATGTTTTCAATAAGCCAATTAATTTCTTTAAAAACTGCATGCCCTTCAAACTTTTTTTTCCTGAGCATTTCACTGCTTCATTTTTCAGTTTAACTGGCTTCAAATCCAAACACAGTATGTAGTGCCCCGATCCAAAACCGGTCTACATGCCCAGACCGAGGCATCCCCGGCCCATCGACCTCGATCTCACTTAGCTCACCATGTGCTTTGTGTATTTATCTCTTTTCAGGCGCCCAGCCAGGCTCTTGCCCAAAGTGTATTGGCCGAGTTACCTCAGCAAGTGGCTTCCTTCTTCAGTATATTCAAACTGAAGCCTCCCCATGATCCAAATCCATAGGGGGTACCCCAAATATTTATTATTCATAAAGTTCCCCACCACCCTCGCCTGTGCTTGGCCGATATGAATAACCGCCTCATTGCATGAATCATCACATGTAGTGATTGCTATCCTCGTTTTTTTTCCTTACTCACAACTTTTCCAACTTTGTTTTGCTAAAGATCCATCATCAGTGCTGAGAGAGAGAGAGAACATTCTGTGTGAGGATATGAAGCACTGGTGACTGATCTCAGAAACATTAAAGGGAAAACTCGTGCTCCACAGCAGTTTGTGCGGACTCATCTATTGTTCTGTGGCGCACCAGTCAACAATCTGACATGACCACTTGCATCTCCAGCTGTTTTCCAAAGTCAATCGGGGGGTTGAAGCTCGACAAAACAATATCAGTGCTGTCACTGTTGCGGCTCACTGCGGCTATAAATGCAACGAGTACAAGCAACTCCTCTGGAGGTTGCCAGAAAAAGTGGCATTGTGGGCAAAATAACTATGGAAATACAGTGGAAAAAAGCAAAGATGGTCGGACTTTTCCCTTTAGCTGTCTTTACCTGCACGGCGCTCTTCTTCTCATTCATGAAGCCTTCATTTAATTAAATCAGTGGCAAAATCAGATGTAAAAGTTTTGTTTCTCTTCCTTTTTGCCCTTCAGGCTCCTCGAGAAGCGCTGGCAAAGAGTGTGTTGGCAGAAGTTCCGGGTCAGCTGGTGGACTTTTTCACTACCATGAAGCTGAGCCCACCCAAGTCCACTGCCAATGCACCGGACCCCGCAGGTACCGTCTGATAATATGGGGAAGGACCCGGCTCACCTCCTGCAGATGTAAAGCAGAGTCTTCGCCTCATAGACAAACGTCCTTCCTCTACTTGCCTTACTCAGAGCTTTCTTTTCACCCACCTTGAGGAGACGCCAGCATGCAGCTTAGTCCAAAACACATAACACGTCGTTCATGAGAACTCCACACTCTTGACCAACCCGTGTATTTTGTCAAAATAGACCTCGCTTTTGTTAGACATTAACGTCCACGTGTGTTCCTTTTTAGCTGTCATTCAGTGCTACTGCATCTTAGAAATAGAAGACAAACATAATCATTCCGGCATTTTTTGTGAAAATATAAGTTGATGGGCAGGGAATTGTACTTTCTAAAATGTTTTTTTTTTTTTTTTTTAAAGATACACATTTAAGCATTAATTGTTTCCGAAGCACTCACTGAAACGGAAAGCTGTACGACAGTGTGCAGTTTTTTCTTCTTTTTTTTACATTTTGTAGGCTTCCAGCATCAAGTTACAATAGTTTTTGTGTCGCATTAAGATAACAAAGAGGATCTTTTAATCATGGGAAACTCGTGTGACTATCTCATAGGCTAGTGGACTCCCCCCATATACAAGGTTTACATAGCTGAATTAGCATAATAGCATAATTATGTACATATAGCCAAATAGCTTTGTTCATGTTAATGGATGCACTTGATTCCCTATGCACTCTAACCTTTTACTCATTACTAAATGAATTGCCAAACTCTGTCTGTAGGTTATAAGCCTGTGTAAAGCCAGAGCTCTTTATGAAATATTATGTTTAGAAAGTGGTCTCATTGTTGATTTAGTTCTATTGTGCCAGTCTCATGACTTGTATGTGCGTACATTTACTGTGGACTACCATTTGGTGCTAGTTACTTTTGGTTGATTTGCCGTTGGGTAGTTCCCAGACAAGAACTAGCAATTCCATATATGTATATGACATTGTATTATCAGTATTACACACGCTGTCGCCATAGAAACGAGATACAGTGCTGCTTATTGAAATCTAAAAGCACGTGTAGCTTTTATGGTTGCACGATGAAAGCTATGAAACATTCATCCGATGTATCACGTTGTATGAGCTTTAGTGCTATGAGAGAGATCGGTAATGTGCCTGTGTGTCAATATCAAGAAAATCCATCAAGATTTCTATTAAAGCAACTCTTATTCAATGCAAGTGGGATTTAACATTTCTTTCACAACTTTCAGCAAGTCAACAGCCCTTCGTATAGTATTCGGGTACAACTTTAAGTACGTGTACACTTTTGAGATTATGGACTTTTTTTTTTTGCATATCGTGAGCTTTTAATATTTGGTAGTTTAAGTGGAAGCTTTTGCTGCCACACCAAGTCAAAAACACCACTTTGGTGCCATCTATTTGACCAAAAACATGATTGAATGAGGTGATAGCTTGTTCTCTTAATATGGTCACACTATTGATAAAGGTGTTTCTTTTATATATACACACACACAAATATAGCCATCTACTGCCAATGACCACAACCAGACACTTTATTGTGGAAAAGAGTGCAAAGACATGTTTGCGTGTTCACTGATGGAATTGTTAATCAATACACAGAGGTGACATTATTTGTTGTGACATCACGACTTGGAGACACTATTCATCTCAACCCAACAACCTGCACTCAGGCACTTTTAAGCTTTTATATAAAAATAGGCTAATCTCTTAATTTTAGTGTTCAATAACAAGATTGCATTCTTCCCACGACAGTATAGATATGAGACGTCTTTACTTCAGTTCACTCAGTAAATCCAGTGTGCAGCTTACCAGAATTGATTCCATGATGTATTTGTGAGTTAAATACTAAAGACTAAGCCCTCCCTGCATACATTTGTGAAGGTGAACGCAACTCAGAGCTACAAATCCAAACACCGCCACGTTTAGCGAGACTTAAACATTCTCCGCCTCCTCTGTAGGTGTAGCAGTCCTACACGTACTACTTCCTAAAAGGGGAAAGTAGCCAGTGATTGTTGTATTTCAGAGTGTTGGTGTGGCTATGGTTTCGTGTCCCGGCAGGTTCTACGACAAACACGGGTTTGAAATGAGTGACGGTAAGAGCCCGGTCCCGGTGTTTTGGCTACATGCGGTGGATGTTTTTGTGATCCATGAAGTTCTTGAGGTTCTGCAGGTCGTCCCACCACTTGAAGAGGAAGGTCTCCGCGATGAGGCTGAACCAGGGTGTGATCTCCAGTTCTTTGCGCTTGCCCTTCGCCAGCATCTCCTTCAGCTCCTCCTTGCTCACGTAGCAGTGGCTCTTAATCTCATTGGGGTCCGGGCTCAACTCCACGTTCTTCAGAGAAATAAAAAAAAAAAAAGAAGATGTTCATAGTGTAAAGCTGAGAGACATCATGCAGGCACACAAGCAAACATCCAAACTAAGATGGTATATCTATGACGAGGACAAAAAGCTTAGATTTTTCTCATGTTTTACAATAAAAAAAGCAAGATGATGTAATTCAAAGAGGAAATAAAGTAGCAACTTGAGAAACTGGTTAAAGTTTTTTGGGTTTTGTTTTTTTTCCTTCAGAAAAGGCCCAAACGGGCCCAGATACACGTTATATATCCTAATATGCAACTCAACTCTAAAGTCCGACAGACACTACAGCACAAACCTTCTGCATGAAGAGGATGTAGTCAATCTCGTGTTCTCCCCACACGCCGTCTGACTGGGCCTTGTAGTGGATCCTTGTCAGGTACGTCATTTCATCTGGTGTCACCTGAGGGGAGAGAGAGAGAGAGAGAGAACCGCCACAATTTTTAATAATCCTCTTCCATTAAATGCAGAAGCCGGGACTTCCACACACACACACACACACACACACACACACACACACACACACACACACACACACACACACACACACACACACACACACACACACACACACACACACACACACACACACACACACTCCCCCCCACACACACACACACACACACACACACACACACACACACACACACACACACACACACACACACACACACTACCTGTTCCATGGGGATACCCAGTTCAGCTTTGAGTCTCCTCTGAGCAGCTCTCCTCACTCCGATTGCGTCCTTCTCCTCCCGCTCGCTGTCGATGTGCAACGGGTGACTGCAGCATGTGTTTGTGAAACAGCCTGTGCACACAGACAGGTGGGGAGGGGGTTAAACACCCCCTTGTTATGCCACATGTAGTGTGTCCCAGTGGACCGCGGGACTATTTTGGGATAATGGTTGAAACGTGGTGGTTTAAGGTATTTTGGCACCGACCTGGAAATGTGATTTTGGCGTCGGACCTCTGTTGTAAGAGCAGCTTGTCTTCGCTGTTGAAAATGAACACGCTGAAGGCTCTGTGTAATAAACCTGGAAGAGCAAACAAAACAAATTTACCACAAAAACAAATCTGAAATAAAAAGATATGGACTAGAAGTAAGATGGGTAACAGGGTACCTTTGTCAATGTTCGAGTTCAGGTGGCAGTTTTTCTTCGTGTCCGACCCAATCTTCTGGTCGTTCTCGTCGATGACGATGCACATCTCCGCCAGCAGCTGGACCTGCTTCTGGTCCAGGTTGTCTGTTATCTCAGGCATTCTGACCGCGGACCGTAGGCGCCTCGCCTCGCTGCAGCGACAACAGTTGGTGATTCTTAGTGCATATTCACATCCACACAGGAGTCAACACTTTTAATAGGAAATTTGACCCCAAAATATTTTAGTGCTATGAGCTCTTTAAGTTTTGTAAAATGGATGGAAAGCAAACTCCACCTGCTGCGGAAAATGACAAGATGCGGTTTAAAGCACCATTAAAAAAAAAAAAAACTAGTAAGAAGAACTCATGTTACAAAAAATGTACTTTCATACTACTCAAATATTTTATTGTGGTGGACGTATGTCTTACCGTTTTTAAATAAGATCTACACCTTTAAATTATTTAATAATCTGACTATTATCAAGACATTACAATAAAAAAAAAAAATCTAAGCAATTTGCTGGTTTTCTCACACAAAGTCCAAAACAGAAAAAAAAAGTACAATAATATAAAACAACAAGAGCCAATAGTTTGATAAGCTAGTATGCTTCCTTAATGAAGGACATCACCAATTAACTATCCAATTTCTTTCGGACTAACGTTGCCGCTAGGTTAATCAGTTCTTTGACTATACATAGTTTCGATGGTAGTTTTGATAAAGTAATTCAGCTGATGTCATATCCTTTAGCTTATGACTTGGCCACAAAGTTTACAAAGTGTGCATGCTGAAGTAAAAGCTGGCGTAAGCAGAATTTAAAGAGTATGTACTCAGACGTCCAGTTGCTATTTTGGAGGCGTGCAATGCAACCAATACGCGAGGCCACATTAAGTGCAGGACTTATTTATTTATTTTTAAGTAACGTTAGTATTTGGCATGACGTATGAAGCAACGACATGTATCTGGAAGAGACAGGACTCAGTAGCACAGACACACGCCGATTTCTCCCCTGAGGGTCCAGAGGCTCATCTCTGGCTTTGCGCTCTCTGGACTCAAACCCGCGACGTCGAGCGGTTTCGGGCTCCTGAAGGTCGCCGGCTTACCTTGATAAAGCTCTGTAGCCGGAAGTGACAGGTTCGCAGGTGGACCGGAGCCGTAGTGCAGCAGTTCTGCCCGCGCGAGGTACGTTTGATTTCAGCCCCGCGGCTCCCTCCCAAGACACCGTCCGGAGCACCGCCCACAAGCCCCGCACCATCGCCTGACCAAAACAGAACACCAATCACGAGGTCTAAAGGGGTGGGGCGTCGGGAAAACCTGGACGGGAGTCAGCGAGGCAGGACCGGAAGATACAGCGACACGAATGGCCACACAAGTTTAGTTTGTCAAGGTTATAGACACAGACTGGATGCTCTAACGCATTAGAACCGGACGCACATGCGTTACTGTACATTTGAGGATTGTAACTAAGAATTATCTTCTTTACTGATCGATCACTTTGAACTGTTGAGATGGACTGATCAGTAAAACACAGAGGTTCCCAGAAAGCTTGTTCTGTTCCTCCAACAATGTTATACAAAAAGAGAAACGTCTGTCCTTACTTTTCAGAAGCTTGAACTACTACTAAGTGCCAATTTAATGTTTTATCAATTAATTGACCCAATTAATACAATCATTGCAGAATTGTTGGAGCACTAGATTTATTTCCAACAAAGTGAGCTGTTTTACTCTATTTTTTTAGCCTACTTATTGTGCTAAAAATTAATTACTTAAAGCAGTTAAATGGCCCCTGTGAGTGTGATACTACTGTATAGTATATGATTGCATTATTAGCCATCACTGATTAACATGGGAGCATACAGTGGAAACTTGTGTCGTCCCGTCCAGCGGAGTCCACTCCGTGTTCCCCCGTTAACCCTGATAGTCAACACGCCATCAGACCACCGCACAGCACAGCCCGCACCAGGCCTCTGACAGCTGACCATAAGTAAGCATTATTCGCTACATATACAACCTACAGAGAACGCGGGAAAAAGGCTAAATTACTTACAAAACAATTATCCTGTTTCAAGGGGAAGAATCTTGTCTTTTAAGGTGTTTTGCAATTGTTTACGACGATATTGCCGCGCTGACTGCTGTGGTCGCTCCACCGAGCTTCACTCCCTGCCTCTGAGGTCACGGCTTTTCATTGGACGCTTCGGCAGCAGCGTGGCAGCCCATTGGCTCACGGAGGACACACATTAAAACGTCATACGGAAGTCGATGCGCCAATAAAATACGTGATGTGTCAAAAAAACCAAACTGTAACGTGTCATTACCGTGCGCTGTCAAAGGTCATGCGTTGACAACATGTTCAAAAGGTTTAATGCTACATTTATTATATTATTATATAAATGCTGAGGTTTAGCTGCCGTCTGACGTACACACGTTAGATGTTGTTAGGTGCCGCAATGAACGCGATGGTGACAGCTAGTGTGCGCGTGCGTGTAGTTGAGGTTATTTTGGTGTGTAGACTTCCGTACTGGCTGATGAATTCAGTGAGGCGGTGACAGAGGTGAGTGTGTTTGTTGTTATTGTGTTCCAATCATATCGGCGGTGGGTCAACAAGCCATGAAAGAAAAGTCTAATATTAATTTTGCTCGCATAACCCTGTTCATGTCCTCTGGGTGGTGTTTGGTATATGATGTCCTTTTCCCTTTTAGATGTATAACGCTAAGCTAGCTAAGCTAAGCCAGCTAGCTCTTCCTCTTAGCATGTCAGGACCGTGACGCTGGACTTCATTAATATTGTGAATACAATGTCAGAACGCCTGCTGGCAAATGCACATTTATTATAGAAGATGACTGTAGGTCTGTCAGGCTTCGTGGGTTGACAATTGCTTCTTTTTTCTTCTTTTTTTTTCACACCATAGCCTTCTTTCAACAACATTAGGCAAAGTCAGTAAGATGAAGTAGGAGATTTTTATTAAAAAATGTTCCTTTTAAATCAAATGTCTTGTCAGGTTCTACAAAGTAACGTTCTACCTTTTTTCCTGATAGTCAAGTCAGCATTAAATTACAGGAATTTGTTTAATATGGTGTTGGAATGATGGAATTCAGAATATATCTATTTATAGTAGTTTGGATCTATGCAGGGAAGGATGCCCTTCACTTTGAACAGTTCCTGCAATGGTGTGTGAACCTGCACTTCTCTTCCTTTTTACCTGCAGAAAAAGGTGGTGATAACAGACCGACCTGATCCACCCACCTGCCAACTGGCGATCCTGGCCTTTGTTTACCTGCTTCCCAGGTAAAGAGGCAAGCAGGGGGCAGGGCCACCCACGCGGTAGGCAGGATGCCTGTGGAGGGGGGCAGCAGCAGTGGCTCGGCTTCGGCTGCCCGTCACCCCAAGCAGAAGCGCAAGGCTCACAGTTTGTCTATCCGGCGCACCAACAGCACAGAGGAGAGGCCCCCAGGCTTCCAAAGAGGAGAAATGCTGGAGGGACAGGTGAGGGATATGCACAGACATTCATGCTCTTTTTCCCCACACACTTGCACATGCACAGCTGACAGCTGCAGACACGCATTTTGATGACATGATTTGTACACATGGCCATCAAACTTTTTGTAGAAGTGCTCAAAAATACATACAAGGTAGTCATTCTTTACTAATTTGATTTTTGATTGTCATTTTGTTGGGGGTTGAGGATGTGTTTTTTCAGTCATGAGAGTACAGTACCAGCCGGTTGAGCTGCATTGCTTTTAATTTGTACCTGGTGTTGCAACATTCCATGTTATGTATTTGTGAGATGTAGTTTCTATCCCCGGGGAAAATATCTGGGCTTCTTAGGTGGCTACATGATTTTGCTTTGGCGTGAACGTGCCTTAGTCAAAGTGTTAATGTAGATTTTGAATGTGTGATTTTGAGTGTTAATGTTAGATTTTTACATTCTCTAAACTTTTATGAACTGCCTGCTGTGGATGTGCATGCTGGTTACTGATTTGCTTTTTGTTAAAACAAAGGGATCTACTGTGACTCTTAAGCCCACTGGTGCCATCAAGTTAGTGATTAACTATCTCCCAACCAACACGATATTTAAATTACAGCTACAATTGATTTATTTTCCTCAGAAAGGGAGGACTGTAAGCCTTCAGATGGGCACTCATTTCCTGATCCAAGCTAGTTGTGCCAAACTGTCAAGCTACTTCACGGCTGAGATAATAAAATCAGCTTGTTTGATCAAGAAGAACATCCTGGTTGTTAACTTTTGGGAGTTGGCTGTTGAATGACCCTGTTTCGAGTCCCCTCTTAGATAAGCTGGGCAAATTGATTGTGAGTGACTGCCGAGTGTTTTTAGATTGTATCATCATGTATTTCTCTCATGGAGGTCAAACTCGTTAAATGAAGGACAAATTATCGTCTTTGCCTTTTTCATGGTCAAAGTATTCCGTCTGAAATAATGCAATGCTTTATTTTTTCCAGTATTGCCCAGCCCTACTTTTGGTCATAGAAGTACTTTTACTTTCTCTGCTCGACAACGTGAATTATCAGCCACTAAAACTAGAGCTCAGCTTGCATTGTCCTGTTGTCTCATCAAGTTTTAATATGGGCCGCTTGTCCAGGCCTGATTAGTCTTTTCACCAGGCCTTTTTGTCTATTGCCAAGACATGCTGGCTCTGTTTATGTACCTAGTCTACCCCCCACAGCACAAGACACACACACACACACAGAGACACACACACACACACACACACACACACACACACACACACACACACACACACACACACACAGAGACACAGACCGCTTTGTAAACCCATACATAACACAGAGAATGCAATTTACTCCAACTTTCAATGCTGTCATTATTTGCCATGGTATGGTGCAGGTTTTAGGGCCTCAACTAAGCAGCTTTAAATTCATACATACTGCTTGTTGTTTGCTAATTGACCTTTTGCTTTAATTTTTTTTTTTTACAAAGTGTGTTGACATGGGGCGCAGACAGAATGGTCAGGCGGTTAACGCCACTGTGACAAACTGTTGGTTTTGAACACGTGCCAGAAGAAAGAGTGACACTCAAGTGTTTGGTTTCCTCGTCTTTCAGATGGCTAGAGAAAGCAGCAGCTCTCGAGGCACGCTGTCAAACGCAGCCTTTTGAATCCTTTGTTTTTTCATGGCAGCGTTTTACCTCCCTTTGCATGCTAGTCTGGTATAGACTGGTGGTCACCTGATAACTGGGTACTTCCAGGAGTTCACCATGGAGGTAAGTCAGTTGGAGTGAGTTTGAGTGCTTGGACCCTGGCTGTTGTGTTGTTAGTACATAGCTGTTGTAGTTATGTAGCCCAATATGTAACTGAGCTTTTACACAAACATAATTAAGGGGGTTGATTACATCAGGTAAACATGCAGGCTGTGTTTGACATGAGATTTATGTGGGTTGCTTTCGATTTGTTGTTGAAGTGGCGTGTATTCTGTGAGTCACTCAGACTTCTCTTAGAATAGTGATAAGACATGACATACTTGTTTGTCATTGTAAAATTGTATCTGCAGCATTTCTTGGTTTGGTTTGAACATATTCATTTGTGAACATATATTAAAATGGTCTTGAAGAGCAGGTGTTTAAGCACAACGTATACTGTATATATGACATTACATGTAAAAGGGAACACCACACTGGAGACGGGTCCAGAGGGAATTAAAGTGGTGACTCCTGCTCCCGACGCCAATGTGGTTCCTAATTTGGAGGCCTTTGTCAGCTTCCCATGGGGTTTATCGGAGCACTGTCTTTTCTTTGTTGTCTGTCCAGGACTCCAAGCTGCCCCCCTCCTTACGGAACAACCTTCTGGACCTTTTTGGCCAGATTGAGCGAGAGTTTGAAAATCTCTACATTGAAAACATTGAACGTGAGTAACCGAGCGAAAGAGTCCAGCAAATGCATTTAGATTTCTTGGGCACATGTACCTTGCTGTATTGATCACCAGGTGTTGATTGACTGTTTTCTTACTGATGCCCTGTTACTGTGCCGACATTACAGTACGCCGGGAAATTGACTCTCTGAACGAGCGTCTGACCGGAGATGGACAGACTATTGAGGGAGGGGACCCCACCAAGGGAGCTTTGAAAACAAAAGGTACCGTATTTCCTTCGCAATCTGTTGCACGTCTCTATATAGTTAACAGACGCCTCTGCATCGTTGGAAATTTAAACGGAACAATATTGCTGGAAAATTGATTGTGTGGCTTTAAAGTGTAAGTAGATATCTCATTCCGTGGTGGCTCAAGTCGCGATGGAGAAAAGCCTCCAGACAGAGTTTGACACAGTCTAATAACCTTCAAACTGATTGATCCTTCTTGTATTAAAAATACATTTTAATCAATTAAAAACACAAGAAGGATATACAGTTGTCAACATATTTTAAGCACCAACAACTAGCTTAATTTGAATTACAGTGTACTTAAAAGCACAATGTTGACTGGAATACTGTGCACAAAAAGCCTGACCTCTACTGTACTACAAAGGGACTCGTGTTAACAGTGCAGCAGCACAGAGGAACCTTCAGGGAGAGGTCTTGGATCAAACAACCGTTTCAGTCTGGCAGATTTGATTATGAGACTGACATTAAGCTAAACCTGAAAAGCAGCCTGACCAGGAGGGACACGTTTCCATGGTAACTTAGGTCAGACATATTAAACCTCCTTTATTGAACAGAATTTCCTGAAAATATGCCTGGTTTGCGGATGTGAGTCTGGTTAAACGGGTCGTCTTGTTTCATGAAACAGCCCTCTGGTATTAAAAACTTTGGCCCTTTTTATGAGGCCAGTAGTGCTGCAGTGAAACCAACCAGTGAGTTTGTCACTCGGTGGAGAATTTCAGTCCTTGTTCTTTGTCTCCCCATCACACAGCCAGCCACAGCACCAGTCAACTGTCACAGAAGCTGAAGACGACTTACAAAGCCTCCACCAGCAAGGTACCTGGCTCCAGCTATTTAATCTCATTCTATAGAGCCCATAAGATTTGTCATCTGTGTAATTGTTTGAGCGGTGGAGGTAATGGGAGCAGACTCTCAAAAAGCCCCTCTATTGCTGAGAGAGGAGAAGGAAGTCCTTTTCTCTTCCTCTGAGGTCACGATATGTTGCTGTTAAATTATTCAGTTTTTGAAGTGCAGATGCGTTTATATTTAAAGATTTTTGGACTGAGGTTAAGGAAACATGATTTCAAGCATTTTTATCACAATATGACATCTCCCTTGACTTGCAGCGCTTGTACACTTTCCATGGTAAAATAGGTGGACCTCGCAACTTCAGTGTGGCCACATGGGAGTTGTGGGGAGGAGATTCATGGGTAACTTCCTGAATGCTCTTGTTTTGTCACTCGGCATTGTGAGGGACAGCTGCTGTCTGTTTTGAACTACAGTCCGACCTTGACTCCTCGTCTCTTCTCTGCCCCGTCAGAAGTCATTTGGGTGAACGGCTGCGTAAAAAAACCAACATAATCTTTTTTTTTTTTGTTTTTGCAGTTTCTCACAAAAATACTAAGTTTAGTCATTCCACAAAATATTCTACCAATATACCACTTGACTCCCTTTCCATCAGCAAAACGATATGTCACAGTCAGTTGTCATAATGCCAATACAAATAATGCATTTGGAATTACAAAAGTTTATCAGAAAGGCCAAGTTTAAACGGATCGGCTTCAAACTGAGCAACGTTCAGTAAAAAGTTGAATTCAAACAGCTCTTAAAGTAAAAGTTCAGCATTTTGTGAAATACACCTATTTTACCTTATTGCCAAGAGTTACACGAGAAGCTTGATAAGTGGGAAGCAAATGCCAGCAGTCACTTATCTCAGCTTAACACAAAAAAATTGCCTACCAGCACCTCTAAAGCTCAGTAATTAACTTGTTATATCTCGCTTTTTTCAATCCTTCCAAAAACTGGAGTGTGCGTGGCTACTTCTTGACCCGTACCAGCCTCTTGGAGCCTATGCTGGTTGCCTGGCAACTGTTCCCAGGCAAGGAATAGTCCAGCATACAACCTCCGTAAAGCGTTAATCTTCTTATCTAACTCTCTGCAAACTTCCCAAAATGCCGAACTATTCCTTTTAATGCAGGGCTTTATGCTTCGTATGGAGGAGAAAATGTTTTGTTCCAAGTACATCTTGTGTTTTTCTAAATTCTTGCATATCGTCTAGTTATGTCACCCCAAGGGTGTGAGTGTCATATTGAAAATGTTTAATTAAGTGTAATATGGCTTTATAAACATGTCTTTGAATGTCTCTTCCACATTCATTAATTTCCCACTTTACCTACAAACGTCCCTCCACATTGCCTTTCTTAAAGCAAAGAAACAATCCTAATGCAGCCAAAGTCTGAGCTCGATGAAGGCGGGACACAATCCTCATCTGGTTTGAAAGTTAGCAAAGAGGATACACGGGATCAAGGGAGGACGTAGACTCACAGAACTAGCTGCTATATAATACACAGCTAACCTGTCAGCTGGCTGAGAAACATGACCCCAAACTAATTTTGTTCAGACTGACCTTACCTGAAACTAATGATCTGCACTAACTCCTATCCTTGGTTAGCTCACTGGGTGGACCTTGACTGGAATGGGATTTTTCCTTTTTTATCATTTATTTATTGTGTTTCAATGACGGGGGAAAACAAATAAGATTGTCCTGTAACGTGAATGTAAACACGCTACATTAACACGCTCTCTCACAAAGGACCCGGATGCTTCGCTGCTGCATCTCATGACGAGCAGTGACGTCAGCTGACGGCTGCGGCCGGCCGTCTGCTTGCAGCTGCATGCGCCGTGCAGACGCTGGCCGCTCTGTGGCAAATGAATCTACAATTGACCCTTTAATTTGTGTGTGTAACCATACCACTCAGTGTTTTGTTTTTTTGATATAGAGGTGTTCCCCTCATACAGTAATGGTGCCCAGTGATGATCTATCTTCCTTACACTGACACTTGACCTGGCATTAGAGTAGTTTTTTTAAATATTAATATTCAAATGACACAGTTTGGTGGAATTTGAAACCATAAACCTTTCGGCAGTTCCAGAAACATCCTCCGATATGGAAACAGTGCTTGCAGGCTGAATAATAATAATAATAATAATAATAATAATAATAATAATAATAATAATGATGATAATGCTGAAGTGCATTATGCGTTCTAAATACACAGAGCCAAATAACCGCACAATTAATATGCAGCTATAATTGCCATTTATTAGTCTGTGGTAAACCATCTCTCTGTTTATTTTAAATCTAGAGCCGACACTTCATTATGCAGAACAATGTTTCTTCTCTCACTGACATAATTACCACGGAAAGCAATATGATTCCACCGATCTATACAGACGTCTCCACGTCGTTTTTTTATTACTTCTCGCTTAGTTGTAAATTTGCGTCATTACGACATTTCTTTTCCCCCCCGAGAGCTGTCAGGCTGTCGACAGGCTTTTAATCCGATCCTCTGAGAGTCAGCCTGCTCTGAAGCCAGTTAGCCGAGCAGCTAACTGTCTCCTCCTGCCTCCCCGTTCAGATTGTGTCCAGTTTTAAAGCCACCGCCGGCTCCCGAGCTCTGTGTCAGCTGCTCAAGGAGTACGTGGGCCACCGGGACGGGATCTGGGATCTCGGCGTCACCCGAAATCCACCAGTAGTCCTGGGCACCGCCTCCGCAGGTATACCAAGTCACTTTACGGCCGTATTTGAAGCTGTCAATCACTGCATCATCGTCAGAGGGGTTTCCAATAAGAAAAAAAATAGTCAAAGCTAAAAGTGTTGCATAGTTAGACCATTATAGTTTGTGACATCGATTGGGACTCCTTGGTGCAATTAGAAAAATGTTAACTTTTATCGTACACAATTTCCCCATAAATGGGCCCTGAACTGAATCTAATTAGGGAGCCCACCATGTAAATACATTACATTACTATATTAAATCATTACCCGACTACTATTAAAGAGTCGATGGTTTCATGTTGTCCATCACTGCTCTTCCTCCACAGATCACTCAGCTTTACTTTGGAGTATAGAGACTGGGAAATGTCTGCTGAGGTATGCTGGCCATGCAGGATCAGGTAATAATAAGTACAAATCTTAAATACCTGTGTATTGTCCTCTACCATGCAGACATTTCAGAGTGCACGTTGAGATTATCTAAAACATATGCTGTAGGTAACTGTTAAATACAACAGTGTGACCACATTTTGCTTGTTCCATAATTGGAATAAGTGATGTAACATATGTACATGTCTCACCGTTGTTCTCTCGCCCACAGTCAACTCCATCAAGTTCCACCCCACAGAGCAGATGGCCCTCACAGGTATGTATTTAAAGGCCTGTGTGGGTTTTTGTTGTTGTTTTATTTTGTTTTGTGTTGAATGAGCTCGGTTTCTACATTCTCTTGATTTGACTGTCTTCCCCCTGGTTGTCTCCAACAGTTAGCTTTCTGTAGATGTGAGTGTGCTGCGTGTTTGCTGATGTGTACTTACACCCACAGCCTCTGGGGACCAGACGGCTCACATCTGGCGCTACATGGTGCAGCTTCCTGTCCCCCAGCCACCACCAGATGTCAGTGTGAGTACCTTTGTATTGCTCTCTTCTCTGAGTTTCCACTGGAACTCATGGGATTTCATGGAGTTTTGAGAGGTGTATATTCTGAATGAATATTTAGTTCATTCACAAATTGAAAATGAATGTCCCATGGCAAATCTATCACCAAAACTAACTTTATTACTACAGTTATTATTATTTTTTATTCTGTATCACTGCAGGCACCTGTGTGCATTGACTGAACTACCGTGTGTCCTTTTATTTTTTTGTTGCACACCCGTAGGCTCCATGTGATGACGACCAGGACTCGTCAGACAGAGAAGAAGGTGAGGTGGACGGCGAGGGCCCTTGCGAGGTCCCCACCGTCCGGGTCGCTACGGCAACCCTGAAGAGCCACCAGGGTGTAGTGATCGCAGCCGATTGGTTGGTGGGAGGCCGACAAGTGGTGACCGCTTCCTGGGATCGTGCTGCCAACCTGTATGAGGTGGAGACGTCTGAGCTGGTTCACGCCCTCACTGGTATGTAAACTGGCAAATTATATCATAGTATCTATATTTAGCACTATATTTTTCCTTTTTCAGGGCCTGTCTTTTGTATCTTATGATACAGATACATTTATTTTTAGGTTTTTCATATTTTAAATATGTGAGTATTTATGTATTGTTCATTGCACAGCAGACGTATGTTTTGTAATTTGTGTGTTTTTAATATATTTGTCATGTCACGTTATCATGTCATTCAATTAGATATGATCCACTACGTTATAAACCTGGTTGAAACTTCCTGAAAAGTCTGTTTTTTAAAGGGATGCCTACAGCACACCGTGTTGTCGCTAAATGATTGTGATCATGAGTCCAGAGGGCCCACATTTACCTCTTTGGGTAGCATGCAGTGAAGAGGTAACAAGTAACTGAGCTTAAATGGGCCGCCTGCTCATTTTATGGAGCAGTTGAGAGCAAAATTGGCTGTTGTTTTTGTTTTTTCTTGGTTCCCAGACTAAACAGGAAGTTTCCTCTACTTCATGGGACTACACAATTGAATTATGTCCGAGCAGACTGTGCTGCAGGACTTGGTCAGAGACATTTAATGATGAGATTGTGTCTCTTCGGCTACTTTTAAACATCATTATTTTCAACACTTAAAAAAAGGAAAACGCGACACATGCTGCTGCACAAAATGAAGTGGACCTCTGACTCGTGCTCGTGCTACTTCCTGACTGCAGCGACCGCGTGTCTCGTTTCATGATGTACAGACCCGCAGAGGTTTAGTATGCTTACTCCATTGTGTCTGCGTGTGCAGGACACGACCAGGAGCTGACCCACTGCTGTACCCATCCCACCCAGCGGCTGGTGGTCACTTCATCCAGAGACACCACCTTCCGGCTGTGGGACTTCAGAGACCCGTCCATACACTCCGTCAACGTCTTTCAGGGACACACTGAGTGAGTCGGCCTCTCTTAACGAACTCTTCAATCCAACAGTTTGAGTTGCTGCAGTCTTTGTTTTGCCCTCCGGGTGGTGCTGTAGCCTCTATCTGGGCCGTCAATCGCTCCAGAACTTTCAGCTTTTTCTCCTTTTTTCCTTTTTTAGTGCCACATTAATTTACAAACCCAATTGCTCTAAGCCAAATCCGCCACTTGCCTCTCGTTCATTACCGAGCACTTCTCCTCACTTCGACAGTTCGCTTTTTTCTTCCTCCCCACTCTTTCTCTTCCTACCTCTCTCTCGCTCTCTCGCCCTCGCTCTCCTGTTCGTTTATCGGTCCGTTTTCTGCATTAATCCGCCACTCTGTATAATTTGGCACTTCGCTCGCTGTTAACACTCAATTGCAGACGCTCATTTCAAAATGATGACTGTCAGGTTTGTCTGTGGCTTTCAACGGCGGTGCTCTTTAAAAGGCGTAAGAAGAGAGTGTGTGTGTGTGTGTGTGTGTGTGTGTGTGTGTGTGTGTGTGTGTGTGTGTGTGTGTGTGTGTGTGTGTGTGTGTGTGTGTGTGTGTGCGCTTCTATGTGCATGTCTACATGTGTGTACTGGCTGGCACTCTCTGGCAGCATTTTGATTGCAAGTAGGGGGATTACATAGAGCTCATTATGTACGACCCCAACATGTATAAATCCTGCAGATCCCACTCTAATTCTCTCCCATAGACAATTGGTATAATGAGATTAAGCACCAGTGTTTCACAGTTAACAACAGCCCTCCTCCTCTCCGTTCTCTGCCTCCATTCTTCTTTTATTTGTGAATGGCCATCGATGGGCTGTAAAGTAAAAACTTTCTTACTTGCCCTTCTGTGATGCATTTATGGCAGCAAACTTCCACAGACAACTGTCTAGCCCCAAAAAAAAGACGAGTAGATAAGAGTAGTGCTGTCACCTGACACGAGGAGGTAATGAGTAACTCACCTGAACTGGCTTCTGGTTCATTAAGAGACTCTACATCTAGGGCTGCAACTAACAATTATTTACAATTTATCCGTCGCTCAACAGGATATCAAAATAAGTGGCGTCATAATACTGTGTAATACAGCCGTAGAGGACGTCTTCAAATGTCTTTCGTTTGACCCACAGTCCAACCCCTCCAAATTCCCTCATTTGACACCTTGGGAACATTAAGTGTGCGTTATTGTTTGCTTGAAAATAAAATAGACTGTCGTGATGAATCAGTTGTTAAACGTGTGTGTGTGTGTGTGTGTGTGTGTGTGTGTGTGTGTGTGTGTGTGTGTGTGTGTGTGTGTGTGTGTGTGTGTGTGTGTGTGTGTGTGTGTGTGTGTGTGTGTGTGTGTGTGTGTGTGTGTGTGTGTGTCGTCGTCATCAATTGATCTACCAAGGTGGCACCTTCAAATGGCTTGTCCAACCAAAAGTTTTAAAACCGAGTTTTTAGTTACACCAGCAATAATCCACATTTGCAAACAGGACTGACGCCGTATCCAGTGAGTTTTGTTGATTGACTAATTAGCTGATTTATTCATCATATGTCAATGAAACAAATCCTTGATTCTGTAGTGTGGTAGAGGTGATGAGGGTACTCTTGACAGAAATGTGTTTGGGGTCCCATCGTGAAGGTTTGCCTCAACAGTCACCCTGATGCAGACAGTTTACTCATCCCCGTGTTTGTGAGCAATTTGTTTTTTTTAATTCTAACCAGATCCTACAACAATAGCAGGTTTCTGTGTCATTGCCATTTCTCTGGCTAATTTCTCCAACATGGCATAACCGGCACAATCTCCACGTTCCTCCGAGGAAGCGGCCGAGCGGAGGCCGGCGTGAATGGTTGAGCCGCGGTCGAGAGCTAGAGGGGAGACAGCCTCTTGTTCCCACAGTCTTTCCCCGGCAATTACGGCGAACGCTTCCTGTCAGTGAACCGCGGCAGCTAAAAGTGCAGCACACACCCTCTGGCCCACCGGCCCGCCCTAATTGCAGAGTAATGACAACTGCCCGTGAGCTAACAAAACGGCCGCGCGCAAACGAGAAGTGACAGCGGTCTTGCTCTGCGAACGGAGTGCCATGTCACGTTTGTCTCTGACCTGACATCGCCGGCTTTCGGAAGGCATTTGATTGCAGTTGATAGGAATGCACGTTTGTGTGTGTGTGTGTGTGTGTGTGTGTGTGTGTGTGTGTGTGTGTGTGTGTGAGCGTGTGCACGTGGGGGGGAGGGGAGGGGAGGGGAGGTCCGTATGCAGATCTGACGTCCTGTCTCTGGAGGAACACACCAGCACTTAGCAGGTTCTCAGCGGCTGTCAGTTTTGCTGCAGCACAGCAAAAACACCGGGGTGCTCTAAAACCTCTTAGTCGTCTGTAACTGGATTGTTTAATTTACATTCTACCTTCGAGGCATTCGGCTCGTGCGCTTGTCTTCTTACAAATAAGTTCATTGTGATATTCCTTTAGATTTTTTTCACAAGTTCAAACATCAGTCCTTAAAAGCTCGCTGGGAAGGAGGATAAGGATCAAAGCCGAGCAGACTTGTGCCTGATAGGTAAAGAAATAACAGCCAGGCAGGAAACACATGCCGAGGAACAGTCCTACAGCGGTAATTGCCTGCAATCTCTTTTTGTTGTGCGTCGTTGTAGATTGTTTACCAGTGTTTCTGAGATGCGCCGTTTGTCCCTCGTTGGATGTTCGCCGAAGTCGGTAATTTTTCTCAATTTATTTGTACACTTTCTGAAAACCCGTAGAATTCAGAGCACTGCAATTATCACGTCATACTGTGCCGCACTGCATTTGTCTGACAAAAGGCCTTTTATGAGAGAGAAATTATGTGTCGACAGTTCATTGTTTATTGTCTCTTCCGTACATGAACCCAAAATGTGAGGTCAGACATCCCGTAGAGCCAACTCAAGTGGTCAAGTGTTTAAGCTCCCGGCATTAAATCACCAGTTTGATCAAGTTATGCATTTAAAGGTTTCTGTGCACATTCCCACAGTAAGTAGCTTAAAGTTCCAATAAGGTCAAAGACTAAGCACAGACAGCAGCTTCCTCAGCAGGCTCTACAGAGTCAGATCGGCCCCTTTGAGATGACGGACCTTGTCCTTTTCTAATAGTAAAAGGAAAAGTGTCATGGACATTTAAATGGCTCAATGAGGGGAACAAAAAACTAGAAATCTCCTGTCTGACCGCAGCGTTTTGTAACGTCACGTTAGCCGTCAGTTGAAAACGTTTGGAGAGGAAAACGTGGAGACGGAGAACCACAAGCGGAGGTGCCCTCCTGTTTGGCCTCATCTCTCGCGGTGTTCTTGAAATCTTGAAACCCCAAGATTTTGTTTTGTAGAAAATCATACAAATCTGACCTCTGTGTGCCGCCACCTTTTATGGGGCTAAGGGACCTTTTGCGCTTCATGGTTAGGGATTCATTCAACTGCAGAGAGGTCCCATGATTCCCTCTGAATCTCTCTCCCTCTCTCTCTCCCTCCCTCCCTAAGTCTCGGATCACAGGGAGCCTTGACCTTGGCTGTCAGACACACTGCAGAGATGCCATTAAGCAACACTGAATACTTCCCTCCCTCCTCACCACCCATTCTAAAAAACCCTTTAACCTTAATCAAGCTTTTAATCAATTACCCTGTCTGATTACGCTCCCCACACACCTCCCGCCTAGCACACCTCCTGTCCTCCCTTCTCCCTCCGTCTCTCACTCTACCGCTTGTATTCCCAGGTGGGCTGTACCCTGCAACGTCAGTAAGGTGCCTGTAATGATACAGCAGTTTCCTTGAGCCCCGACCCTCTAATAGGGCAAAGTTTAGTCCCCTAATTAGCCCTTAATGCCATGTCAATTTAAATTAAGAGGCAAGCCAGTTTTAGTGTGTGTGTGTGTGTGTGTGTGTGTGTGTGTGCGTGTGTGTGTGTGTGTGTGTGTGTGCGTGGACACTGCTCAATGCTAATCAAGAATCAGAGTTTTTATTTTTTTACAGGCACAAAAGGGAGGAAGGAAGAAAAAAAAAATTTGTCCCAGGAGCGACTGACATACAGTAATTGATTGGAAATATTAAAGGTCTATTAAATGAATGGCTGGGCCCGACCGTATGTCCTATCATGTGGAGCAGCGCATCGCGGCTGGCTGGATAAAGGGTGTTGGAGGAGGGGGATGCTACCTGCATACAAAGACCGTTCCTGCCTCCAGCGCGCCCAATATGGCCGACGGTGCGACGTCGCCAAAGATATGGTTTATTTGGCAGCGTTAATCATTTCAGCCTATCGGTTCTCCCCCGGTAGGCTTACGTTGGGCTGCATTAGACTTAAAGATTACAAAAGTAGGTCTTTTAAAAAAATGTTTTCTTTTCTTTTAAACCGTCCCCTTATCATATAGTTTGAGCTCTTTCGCACCTCTTACCCAGCATCAGAGATGGACGTGATCAGAGTTGTGCTCTTTCGCACCTGTAACGTCACCCACAGCGATGTCGGGGCTGATTGACCACTGAGCTTCAACTACTAGAGCTAGTACTGAAATAAGTAAATGGAACACCATGGTTCATGGTTTCACGCCAGAGGTAGGGGCTGGGCTGTATGTTGATATTATATTTATAACATTATAATAGACTAGATATCTTGGATATCGTAATACGGCACAAGTGTCGTCTTCTCCCGGTTTTAAAGGGTGCGCAAAGCGGAAACCATCTTTCACGTCATCTTTACAGCTCGAGCGCATTCGACAGTGTGAACGCCTTCAAGTCGTTATTCAACCCATCCAGTTTCCCCCGACAGCTACACCTTTAGTGACGGGAGGCAGCGCGAGTGTGATGCTGCCGACATTCTGTGGGAAGCAGAAGGTGATGCCTGGTAATGTCTCGAAACGGAGAATCACGCAGTGTCAACCTTCTGACGTTGTACCTGAACATTCCTCGTAGGTTCTGGCGTCACTGTGACGCGAGCGTGGATCTGTCCTGTCTCTTTAAGGGCGTATGAGTAATTACAGCTCCTGTGGCTCTCCCACAGACCAGG
The DNA here is from genome assembly GCA_016806645.1 of Ophiodon elongatus. Lineage (NCBI taxonomy): Eukaryota > Metazoa > Chordata > Actinopteri > Perciformes > Hexagrammidae > Ophiodon > Ophiodon elongatus. The sequence continues at coordinate 233,066 of JACSYO010000846.1, forward strand.
CTATGACTAATATCCACTCCTGAACTTTCCTGACTTTTGCTGTACTTTTCCTACCAACTCTCTTCTCTTTGTGTAACACCCGCCTTCTGCCTTGTGCACGTCTTGTGTCTGTGTGCGTCCACCTTTCTGCAGCACGGTGACGTCGGCGGTGTTCACGGTGGGGGACAACGTGGTTTCAGGGAGTGACGACCGCACCGTCAAGGTGTGGGATTTGAAGAACATGAGGTCGCCGATAGCAACCATCCGCACTGACTCCGCTGTGAACAGGTAGGTGAAAAGGAGGAGACGCAACGAGATGAGCGCCCCCCATTTCGTAGTTGCTTTTGTAATTGTGCACTTTTTTGTTTGGGAATTATAACATCTGCACTTCCATGGCAACTAGTTGTGCTGCATATGATCGTGTGATGTGATCAAAAGGTCCAGAACAACTACTCAATGGACTTTAGGGTTTTTGTCCAAGGGCAAGGAAAAAAACTTTGCCGCTTAATATCTAAATTGCTTTAGTTTTTTTTTATGTCCACAGTATTGGTAGATGCTCAATATCAAAGGACTGTTATTGGGAACTGGAGGGAAAAAAAGCTCAAGGAGAGACTCCCATGACCCCTCAGGGCCCAGGGCCCGTGCAGGATATCATCCACTTTATAGTCAAAATGCTGTTTTTTAAATTTCTAAAAAATAGAAGAAAAAAAAGGTCAGTTTAAAAAGTTAGAATAATACAGCGCTTTACTTAAATGGAAGGATAATTGTTGGTTGTTGTGGCCAGGCTGCTGATTTTAAAGTCCACACCTTTTTAGGGTTCATGGTCAGCGCACTGTAGCCCAAAACAGCAGCTACATTGTTGTCTTCCCAAATTGCTGTGCTGAAAATGTCTCCATTTAACAAGTCAATAATTATCTTGAATGCCAGCGGGGGAATACAGCTGATGTCGGTGTTGGCCTTCGCACATGAAGTTGGGAATTTTGTGCTAATTTTATTTAGAAATCGAGGGCTGAAAAACACACGATAATTCAAATACTGACACAGCGTAAGAATAAAAGTCAAAGTTCATGAGTTCCTCTAGAAGTATTAAGAAGAAAAAAAAACGTGACCTAGATTGAAAGTGAACTTGATCTGACCCTTTAGGATCAGCGTCTCTGCCAACCAGAGGATCATCGCGCTGCCACACGACAATCGACAGGTCCGACTGTTCGACATGAGCGGAGTGAGGCTGGCCAGGCTCCCGCGCAGCAACAGAATGGTAACCAAGGGAACAAAGTGTCCGGGGAAGATGTGCGTTCGATCAATCAGCATCCGTCAAACGTATGTATTTTTGTGTGCGCAGGGTCACAGGCGCATGGTGTGCTGCACGGCGTGGAATGAAGAGAACCAGTCGTGCAACCTGTTCACCTGTGGCTTCGACCGGCAGGCCATCGGATGGAACATCAACATCCCCGCCCTGCTGCAGGAGAAGTGACGCCACTGACACGCGCACACACACACACACACACACACACATGCGAAACAGAAACGCACTCACACGCAGGAGACGGTGCACATACACACTGTAATCTTTGGTCTCGCACATGCTTGCATGTTTAAAGTGTTTACGCAAGCGAGGCACTTTTAGTTGTTATGTATATCGCAGATTTCCAGCTGCTGGACTGGGTGGGTGGGGCGGGGGGTGACCTTTTAAAGGATGCAGCTGTTGACAGCCGATATTCCACTGACGGATAACTCTCATTTATTGTGTCCATGTGCAGTTGAAACCTGCAGAACATCTCCTGGTGTATAAATGACTGACGCGGTTCCGGCATTTTAAAGTCCGAGTGTGTGTGAGGCCAACGAGCCGATCTCCCGTATTTGACCCTCTCACTTATTTAGCATGCGTTGTGAATCGTGACTATGCTGACTCATCCGTTTCAGACTCCCTTTCTGTTTTTAAAGTGTAAAAGTATATATTTGACTCCACAGTCACGGGCTGCTGTTCACATCACTGTTGTTTCCTTACTGCTCTCGCATGTAGATAATCTCGGATTTTGCAAATGTTACTTGACTAGACGTAAGCGAGCCGGGAGGGTTTGTAGAAAATGATATCAAGGAGGTATGTGTATGTGTGTGTGTGTGTGTGTGTATATATGTATGTATATATATATATATGTATGTATGTATATATATATATATATATATATATATATATATATATATATATTTATTAATTAATTATGTCGTGGCCTGATTAAGGGACCTGCGCTGCAGGTCGTCGCTACTTCATGGATTAAGTGTCTTACAGTGATCCACCTTGTTGTAGGTGGCGTTTGGCAGAGATGGTGTGGATCTGTGAAATGTTTTTGTCCTCTTAGTCAGACTTGAAATATTCTTATCGTGCAACAAAACGTATATAATGTTCAGGCCTGCCAGAAAAACCTGCACAGCATGCAGGCTGCCGGGTCCTTCGGTTGTATTCAAATGTTTCAGTAACTGCTGTCAAGTTCTGAGTCCTTTGCCTTTTACCTTCGATGCTTTCAATTTCACAGCCAGCCTCCATACTTCCACGTGGTTTTGTTTTTCATTTTTCAGAGGATTCTGTTAACTCCGCCTTGTTTCTGTGTTTACAGTAGGATTTCATTGGTAAAGTGTCGCTCTATTGTGTGTCAAGAGCACAGCAATAATGGGGGGGGGGGGGGGACGACAAGTGACTTCTGTTGTTCACCAATCTTTTTGTCGGTCTGTGAGCGGTGAGTGTTCAGCATCATCATAATGTAGTGTTCCCCATGTGGTCGCAGGTTTGGGAGTCACTACTTATAGCCATAATCAGCGCTCGTATGTCTTCAGTGTCGGTGAAACACAGACCCGCCCTCTCCAACCTGTTGCCAACTCGGAGCCCTGTCCTCGTAACGCGTCCTCCCCACGGCCAGCGGCCGTGTGCGTGCTTCAGTAACAGCCTGTCAATATGAATCTGTAGTGTACACGCTTTGCATCCAACCAATAGCCTCGTGTGACCTCTCTGACTTTTTGTTGTCGATGGCTCTTTTAAGTCTGTGAAATAAACTCTCTATCCAAATTCAGAAGCAATAACCCAGCTCCTTTCTGTTTCCGGCGCTCAGAGCGAAAAGCCCCATTTCGTGTCTCGGAGGACTTGAAATACTAAACTTGAATCTCAGTTTAAGAACTAGTAGAACTGGATTTTGGGGCTTGACCAAAATCCTTTATTTGTTACACTCGTGCAATATCCCTCAACATGAAGTCGAGCTGTAGTTTCTGATCTTTAGACGTTTAACGTAGTTCAGTGCTGTAAACCCCCACGACAAGATTTCATGTGCTTCGTGTGACTGGTGTCGATGTAGCTCAGTGTACATAGTTATGCATAACTTACCCCAAAGTTGGCTTCAGACTTCCCATTTTACTGCCGTTTCTACCAACAATAGAGCCAGGATGGATTATGGGGGAGCATGAAGGTAAAGATGTAATAAACGAGTATTGAAATGCCTTACCACTGCATTGAAAATCGATGCATCGGCCTTATCCACCTGAGCATCAATGCACTTTTCCAAATGCTTGTTCAATAACTAATTGTGCTCCACTGCACTGTGCAGATAGAACTTTTATTCCCGTTTTTCATTTCGGGAACTCAATCTCGCGGCCACTGATATCAGTGTCATTTGAATCTGCAGGTAGAAAGGCAAGTCCTATTTTTTTTTCGCCCCCACATATGAATTCCGACTCGAAGGGAAAAAAAATGATTTGGGATTGATACATTAAATTATCGCGTGTCAGATTGGAGGGGTGGGTAAAAAGTGGATAGGCTTTGCCTCATTGTAGCGAATCATATTCCTCCGAGTTCATTATGTGATCTACTTTGCATACTTTATTGTGATAACTATGTGCTCTCTGACACTTTCCAATAAAATGTGTGATTTCCTTTGCCAGCCTCTCGTGTCTCTTTTTTATTTAACACAAACCCAGCTCATCCTTTTATTCAGTTCAATAAGGGATGTATATTTATATATATCATTTTGAAATTACATTCATCTGGATGTAAATCTGGTAGGTTGGAATAATGAAGTCTGGTGTTAATGGAAGGGGAAGCATAAGGTGTATGAATATTTGTACTCCGTGCTAACAGTACCCATTACTTTGCCTTTTTTCACGGCAGACATTTTGACTTTAACGATGTTTTATTCAAGTATCAATATTCTGGGTTTGGATGTGCTGTGTCGAATTGTCAATATTTAACCTAAGATGGAACAGTTTTAAGTTTGTTTTTACTCCAGTTCGAGGTGTATTAACTTAAGAACTTGATGATGTGTGCGTACCCATTTCTAATGTCTGTAAAGCATTAAAAAGCTGTCATTGTGTATATATGAAGATATTAGAGCTCACATCTAGTTAGTCACTTTATTACCCACTCCTGTGTATTATTAAAGCCTGTACTGCAGTGATGGACTGAGTACTAGTGATAATACTACACTTTGAAAGACCTGCATTCAACAATTTACTTGAGTGAAAGTTCAGAAGTGTCAGCAGTATGATGTACTTAAAGTATAACTTAACGTTTCATGGTCATAGCTCCATCAACCAGTTGCAGCTTACATCCATGTCTGTCCCGTCTCATAGTTTATGGAGTTCAGGCTTTGAAGGAATTTAGTAAAAGGAAAGTGTATTTTCTGGCGAAATGGAAGTTATCACCATATTGATACGTATGATTCCAATAAATCCTTTCCAGTGTCTCCGCTTAGAGACTCTTTTTTTTTTTACACGGGACTGAAAGAAAGCTTCGTCACATGGTGTAACAATAATCACCTGAAGCTCAATATCAGCAAAACCAAGCTCTGAAACGTGACAATCTCTACAATTAATAGTTTGAAGGTGTGCAGCCCAAGATAAGTTTCACCAATTCAGTATCTGCCCAAATGTGATGTATGGTCACAATCGCCCCCTTTGTTCCTGAGTTATGCGGTTGAATAATGGCCAGAAAAATGTTTTTGCGGAATATTATGTCAAAGTGCCATTTTGGATATAAAATGTCATCATTTTATCCTACAAGACATTTGTGTGAAATGTTTACATAATTAGCATATTAATTATGAAGTTATGGCCAAAAAAGTGTTTTGTGAGGTCACAGAGACCTCGAACCGTTGACCACCAAATTTTAATGAGTTGAAAAAGTATCGTAGTATAAAATACCATAAAGTCACAAAACATGTCAGTATAGTATAGTGTATCATAGAAAGTCATAATATAGTATGCCACAAAAGTCATAAAAAGAGTCAGAGTACAGTATGTAAAAAAGTATAGTATTTAAAAAATGTCATAATATAATTTCATAAAAGATTCACAGTATTGTAAGTCAGAAAAGCAAATAGTATATTATGCCTGAAGTGATAGCACAGACTGTCATTCAAAGACATTGTATAGTATTTTCATAAAAAAAGTATTTTAAAAAATCATGTCAGAAAATAATCATAAAAGTCAAAATATAGTATAACATAAAAAGTAATAGTAATGAATCTATTGTATGTTGAAAAGGCATTTTTAAAAAGGAATTGTATAGTATGTACTATAGTATGTTGAAGAAATGTAAAGAAAGTCATGGTGTAGTATGTCGAAAAAGTCTTGAGTGTTTTATGTAAAAAAATAGTAATAGTATAGTATATCAAAAGAAATAAAAAAATAATATACATTAAGTTGAAAAAAGTAAAAAAAAAAAAGTTTGTGTAAAGTATATTGAATAAATTGAAGAAAAAGTCAGCGTATTGTTAGTTGAAAAAAGTAAAGAAAAAAGTCATTGAATACAATGTCAAAAAAAGTATTGTATGATAAAAAATGAATGAATATAGTATTTAGAAAAAAAGTAAAAAAAAAAAAGTCATAGTATGGTATGTAGAATACGTTTTTAAAAATGCCTTCATAGTATAGTATGTAGGAAAAAAGTCATAGTATATAGAATAAAAAAAAAAAAAGAATGAAGTCCTATAAAAATCATAGTAAAAATGCATAGTATGTTTATGTATATAAAGGCTGCGCATTGTCAACCCACAGGTGAGGTATCATGGGAAAATATATCGTATCGTGGAAACTTTAAATCAGTTCCTGTCCAGAGTGATGGGAGAGAGGCAACAAAATACAAAAAACACAATGTTTGTCATGACTTCCCCTAAAGGTTATGAATCCTACTGAGCGAGCGCCCAGCGACGAGCTACACCCAGCCTCACGAAGCAGTAGCAACCCGCTCCCTCCATGTAAGGCAAAGACATCTCAAACGTCTCAACCACAAGGGATCAAATACGAGGCTGTTGACGCCCCCAGGCTCCGGGGTTCTATTTTCACACATCCATATCTCGTTACATCCTGACACCCCGTTAATTCACTATCTGCAGTGTTATAACACCATGTGTTTCTTAAAGATTACAAAACTCAGATTACATGCCATCCACGAGGTTTCATAAAAAAAAAAAAAAAAGAAAAAAAAAAGAAAAGTCGTAATGATAATGATCAGATAATAAAGGCTGTCTCTTGTGCCACGCCCTCTTCGCCTGGCTCGAGAGCAGAGGTTCTTCAGCATCACCGGCAAAGCTGACGTACTCTGACATGGTGGCTCGTGTTCCGGAGGATTCTCTTCACCTGGCCGAGTGCACACCGGTCAACGAGGGATGAAGATTATGATTATGATGATCTGTTTTTTCATCGCAGTCTGAATCAAACCTGAGGAACTTACATTTTAAGGAATACGGGACGTTTCCCGAACCATGTAGTTATTCCATAATGTGACAACTCTCTCCAGAGCGGCCTGATAAAACTCCATCCTCTACTTTAACAAAAACTCAAATGTCTCTGGAGCAGCCGAGAAGATAACCAGTCGACATGAATATTCCATCTTAAAGCGTTATCCACGTGGACACCGAGACACTTACAGGGAGGAACCTGTGCGATTGGCTGGCCTAAACTACATGTGATGGCTGAGGAATGTCACTTACGCCTTTTTATACTCTGGTTCTTTCTATTCCTTTTTTTTACTATTAAACTTCCCCATTTCATAGGTGAAATCCCACTGTTACTCAGAACAGCACAGAAATCTGGAGCACATTCAAACAGATGACTAATTACTAATTAATTAATGCTCTTGACGTATAGGTCTTTACTTTTGTATCAGTGTTATTATCACTATTACTAATACTCTCACTGCCCCTAATTCAGTAATGTTTCAACATCATTGATTTATTATGTGTATCCGACATCATCCATAACTCTAGTTACACTCAGCGAGCTTGTCTGCCCTACAGCAAGTTAAATGTGCTTTTATACAAATATTGCAAGATTTTCTCCCCTTGGGGTGCCATACTGAGAGGTCCGTGATCTCCACTCAACCAGGCGGCCCTTCTCTCCTCCCCGTGGTCAGTACTCCATGTCCAGGGAAATGCGTAGCCTCGAGGACTCAGTCTGTCTCTGGCTTCACACAGTCGACCCAGTCACAGTGTATAGCATGTCAAATAAAAGGCCTTAAAACGTGATAGTATAGTATATCCAAAACACCCAATATCCAAAACACAAGGGAATTACCCACAATTCATAGCAACGAGACGTTAAACACGAGGGTTTCCAGTGGAAGCACGGAGCCGCGAGAAAGAAAAGGTAAACAGATATGACGGCACGTGGGTGTTTCAACCTGGCATATTACATTTATACAGACACATTGAGGATTAAAGATGGTGCATACAAACACATAAGGAAGCAGAGATTATATTACACAGCTGCTTTATTCATTAACCCTTTCCTTTCATTTTGTTATCAAAGCTGTTTGGTCAAAAGCGAGTAAATGGATCATTTGACAAATAAGGAAGACGCTCAAATCAGGGAGTAAAAAACCTAAAGTAAATATCCGCGATTATACATAATATGATGTGATGTTGTCATGGTAACGTGATATGTCGCAGAAAAGTGCTGTCCCATTCAGATTTACACCATTTCAAGCACTTACAGTCTCTCACACTCAACCATATAACCGGTGACGTCGGTGAGTCCCTGAGGGATCAGGGTTTGAGGCCTCAGGGGGGACACTGGGCCAAAGTCTGGGTTCTTACTTGTAAACTTCATCGAGCACACATTGTGAAAGGTAAACCATCTACTAAAATGCAACATAAAGTATATTTGTCTGTATTTACTAAAAAAATAATGCACACTAGCATGTAGTAAACTTGACGTCAAAATTCGTTGCCAACGTCATCAGGTGGCCGGTTACGGTAAACAACCTCTGAAAGTTCTTCTCTCCTGGGGAAGACTCTGATCTCCGAGTTGTCTGGAACACAACACGAGGCTCCGCGTTGAAACGGTGTCATACTTAGTGTGCTACGGCTCTTAGATTTCATAGAGACACAGCATGACACTGGGAGGGAGAATATATTCTGTGGAGTTTCACCTCTCTTCCCTCGTCCATTAGATTATAGCTGGCTGGCCGTGACCAGCCACTGGAGCAAATTGTCAATTATGATGTTTATTGTCGAGCACACAGTCGACTCCATGGCCTTAGGGGGGAAGGGTGGCTGCTGCTGAGGAGGCATACCTCCATCCCCTCCTCTCCTCTCGCCTTCTTCCTCGCTTCGTTCTTCCTCCAGGCTAATTTGGTGGCTGGTCTGTGTGACACCTGCCACCGAGCCAAATAGAGATAACCATTTCCCCGTGGATTTCCCCTGGGAAGAGACAGGAGGAGGGAGGCCCCTTTAATATTTGTCTGGATGCTCCTGAGGGCCGGCGCTGGCTACGGACACGTGGAAATGGCCCAATATCAGCGCTCATTATTTGAATTTTGTGTATTTGTAATGGCAGATATATTATACATTTAATGTTCCGACGTCAAAATCGGACTCAACAAAGAAAAAAACATCAAAACGAGGTAAAATTACAAGATTTTGTGGTTTTATTCACATATACAGTACAAACATTCACTTTTTGTTACTGAAGTGCAATTTACAGACCTTAGCAGCAATTCTTCATATACTTTAATTTACATGATAATTAGACATTTTCAGGATCTCTTTCACGTCTTTGTCAACATCTTTTATACATATGTACACTATTAGATACAGTATTGCCATTCAGACATGCCTTATATTTATTGTCTCTCAAAATAAATCCGTTTTGATGGCTAACACAGCCGTGATGAAACATGGCGTGAAGCATGGTGTTACCTCTGTCGACAAACCATGTCAACTCTGAAGGTGTGAGCTGACGATGGCCACTCGATCAATGAACATCTGAAAACACATGTTGGTGAAGAACACACACTACATCTCTGTCCTGATACGCGCAGACAAGATTTTCACTAAGTCGGATCTGAAAGTGTAAACAACGTGTCAGACGATATGAGTTCCTGAAAACAGGGGGCGGAGATCAACAGGGGCACTGCAACAAATATCTGCCTAAGGGCGCCCGAAAAAGGTTAATCTGGCTCTAACACACGGA